>LKNJ01003792.1:11818-67624 GCA_002120245.1 Maccullochella peelii | reverse complement strand
ACACACACACACACACACACACACAGTACATTTACCCATGGTGATGGTGAAGGCTGTCCACTGTCTGGCGCTGGCTATGAAGGCTCCTTTGTCCACTGAGAGGTAGCGAGTGCTGACCGTCTGTGAGCGTAAACGGTTGAACAAAGCTACTCGGGAGCACGATGAGATACACACTGAAAACACACACACACACACACACACAGAAACAGAGAGATACTGTTAAGATTCACCACAAACAAACACACACACACACACACACACACACACACACACAGAAACACACACTGTACAACACAGAACTGGGGCTCAGACTTAAGTGCAGGAATGTGCATTTTATTGGTTGATGCATCACTTGCAACCTGCAACACACACACACATGTGTGTGTGTGCGTGCGTGTGAAGGCTTTAAAATGACCGAATAACACCTGGCCCGCAGTGACCCGACAGTATAGGAAGTCATGACACATAACAACCAGCTGTCAATCAATCAGTCTCTGGGGGTTTTAGGATGTTAAACATTTGTGAAAAACATGACTGAAACTTTTTTTTTTTTTTTTAAATGTGTAGATTAAATTAATATTACAGTATAAAAATGCCAACCAATTACTTTAACTATAACCCATTCTTTAATTTGCTTTTATTTGCTATTTAGTAAAAAGTAACGGTGATACATATAGCATGCTGTTTATCTCTACATTATTTCCTTTACTGTAAACCCAGTTACTTTCACTTTCATGTGTTGTTTCTCATTTTGCTTTGAAGAGCAAGAAGAAGGATGAAGCTCCAGCTGCTATGATTTAAAAAAAAAAGAAGCTATTTTATCTAAACCACTGGACTGAAAAGAGGAAAAAAGTTTTAAAAAATATAGAAAGACGTGACTCACGGTCGGCATTCTTCATGGACTGTCTCTTCTGGGAGGGTTTGGAGATGACTTTGATCATCCTGCTGTGGAACGAACCCACTTCCTGTCTGTTGCCCAAGAAGAGCCGCAGCAGCAGGCAGAAATGCTTCCTCTTGTCCTGATCAGAGATGAACAGGGACTTGGCAGAGGCAAACATCTGATGCAGAAAGACGGAGAGAGTGTGAGTGACGGAGAGCGGGATGTGTCTGGAAACCTTTACTCAAACACTGAGTGGAGATGAAGCATGTTTATAATATTTAATCCATGTTCAGATGCACTAAAGTGTCAGGCGAAGGACTTCAGGAATATTGTGAAGATGAAGAGATGTTTCTTTATAATTGAAGGTTTGTGATTCTTATAAATAACCACCAGTTTACTCAAAGACAAACTTTTTTTAAATAACAAGTGTCCTGGTGGCTTTTACTCTACCCGTCTCAGCATTTGAAAGACGTCCTGTACAGTCGTGCAGATGAAGGATGTCTGCTTCTTGTGTTCTCCTCAGCCAGTAAATAGGGAAGAGGCCAGTGAACACACACAGTGTGTCTGCAACAGCGTAGTTTTTCTGTCAGACGTGACTGTTTGTCGAGTCAACAGTCGTCTGTAATAAAAGAGGTGATTGTCTCGTCGGGGTAAACACACAGAGCGCTCCGTCGCTCGGACACAAGAGGCGAAGAGTTCACTCACTCCTCTACAGCTGGTGGTTTGACTTTGAGACAACTAATCAATTAACACTGCTCTGGTTACACACACAAAAAACTTTTCAGTCGCAAGTTAAAATAAAGTTTGGGACAAACCTGACGAAACCTACAAAGCCACATGTGTGAAGTTCCACCAACTTGCACAGATTTCTTAATCTTTCACAGTCAGGAAGGAGCATATTTACTTTATTTTGCTTATTTATTTAAATCCCACACAAACGCCAACTGTAGCGTGTTCTTGCACCAAAACAAATATGAACGCAACCAGCAGCTTGAAAAAGGCCAAAAAGGGAAGAAAAAAAGCTGAGAGTTTGGTGAGATCCTGGATCCTGGATGGTGAGCCGTGTAGGACTGGAGAGTCTGCAGGGGGAACTGGAGGTGAGTGAACTTTGAAAAACGAAGCTAACTTCAGGTAAAGCTGTTTATGTACCTGAACGTCTCCCTCAGGCGACATCGTCGCTCGCCAATGTCACAAATATCAAACATGTCCTCTGTAACGACTGGATCTGAAGACTCTTTACATGTCACACACATGATTTTATCTGCCGACTGTCAACACCAACTGACCCAGTCTGGAACAGACCCGGTCCGATCAGTCGTCACGCCGAAATCAGATTCATCATGATCGGTTCAACAGTCGTAATGAACTGATCCCGAAACAGAGGACGGTGGAAAAATGACTCCATTCTCACTTTCTCCAACTCTTTCGAGTGTGATTGTTGCACCACGGACAGAAAGTGTGTTTGTAACGTGCTTCACTGATCATGTTTCATTTTCCTCCTTTATTTGTAAAAATGTAAGTTGTTTTTGTTTTTTTTACAGTAAAACACTCAATATTGGTTTATACTGATAATGTGTGAAAACTATAAACCTATAAATTCTACAAATCTACAAGCATATAAATATTGATCTGGCTTCATCCACTGCTGAGGACTTAGACGGAGTATGGATACAGCAGAACAGTTTGGAGAGGAATTTAAAGGATAACTCAGCCGAGACAAAGGCCAGTTTGAACTTCCAGACAATTGGTGTAGGAGCCATTATGTCTATTTGTAGTCTGTATCAAGTTTACGATGGGTGGCAGTGGAGATCAGTGTGGCAGAAGAAGTCTATATAGGCACAGGTGTCTAATCATTTACGCAAGCGGCATTAGATCTGATACATCACACGCACACAGTTCTCTCACCCTGGAGTTTGGCTGGTGATCGAAGAGCAGTTTGAAAGTGTCTGCCTGAGACTGACTGGAGCTGTCCAGACACATGTAACCACACACTCGATATACAGAGTCTCCATAGCCAGCCTCTGGAGGGAGACGACAGCAAGAGAGGAGGGAAAGGGAGGACGAAGGGGGAGAAAGACGGGGGGGACAGAGGACGTTAGATTCAAAGAGCTGCTATCAAAGTTTCCTTCTAAAATTGACTGTATTTATACTTGTTCACCTTTCAGATGGTCCTGCATGACTCTCCATCCGTGACCGCTGATGTAAACACAAGGAGGAGGGCAGAAGAACCTGTGGATAACGTGACAGCACAGACTCAAACTACAGAATCAAACATATTATTCCCATGAACACGATCAAACACAGTTCTGAAACAGCACTTAGGTCAGGTTTTGGTACCAAAACTCTTCACTACAGGAGACTAGTTTAAAGCACATGAATCTACTGCATCACCTTGGGAAACACATAAAAGGCTCTAAATCAACACTGTGCCTCTTGTAAGGAGTGGAAGGGTCAGAGGTGTGACACTGAGCTGTGAGTGTGTTGTGAGTTTGTTGCATGTTTATTCAGCTAAATGCCTGAAAAGCCCCACAGAAGCATCGTCGAACCTTTTCTCATTGCCGTAGGACTTCTGAGCGACCTTGGCGTGCAGGATGGTGACACTCTGGTCTGCGTGAGCTTCTCTTCCTGGTTCCCTTGTTGTTCCCAGTAGCTGACAGCCTTTAAACCCCAGATCCAGTCTCCTGATTGGACAAGAATGCCATCAGTCACAAACAACCAGGAAATATATTGTATTTATGGGTGTTCTCCGGCTCATGGAGGTGTTAACAGAGCTGGTTAGTGAGGCACAGTCGCCCAGTGGCCAACTGTGGTACTGCAAAGAAATAAATCCTCTGCGGCCTCTAGAGACCACAATTATAAAAGAGACGTCTGTTAAACTGTTGACAGTAAATCTTAAACAGCACACAAGCTTAATTATTAAACTTTGTATTATGAACTTTTTAAAGCATGAAGCCCAGAAAAGAGTCACGGGCTGCTAAACGCACAGGAACAGAAATAAAACTTTGCTTAAAGATGGCCGACGCGTCTCCACTTCCTCCCACTGTACAAAAATGAGGCCAGAATATCGGACGCTGCCATCTTGCGCTGGTGACATAATTTGGAGCCAGACTCTGCGCAGTAGTGATTGGTATCGCGTTCCCGCCCATACACCCGCCCGAACCAATCACGAGCACACTCACAGTTGTCAATCATGACGTCACACCCCCTTTTTATAGCATAAAAGAGCTAATTAAAACATCAGCGTGATAAGAACGACCTAAATGAGAGAAACCATCTTTGGGAACATTTTATTTGACGTGTACTTTGATTTTTCAGTTTGGCCCATGTCCCATCCGCTAACATCTTTCAACTGAACTGAACAAAGAGATTCAAATAGACAAACTGAGTCTGAAACACTCTGCCAGACAAGTTGAAGAGGTTAAAGTGGTGAGGAAGCACTTTAACCTGTTTCCTTGTAAAGAAGACACATGGGTGAACTGGACTTTGGTCTTAACACCCTGGTATAACAGAAACAGGTCTAACTGTAGCCTGCCTTTAGTACCACAGACTAAACACACATTATCATCTGCAGACACTCCATCCATCTTCATAATGGACTTAATAGCAGGGAGACATAAATAATGACGTGCCAAAGATAGTTTCCAATGTGACAGAATGTATATGGACGGATATGGTAACACTGCAGTACTGACACCTTCAACAATGGAAGAGTTATTTTTATATCTTTAAAGTTCTGTTACTTGTGGTATGGATACTATATTCTCTTACGAAATGTGGTAAAAAAAAAAAAAAATCATTCATTCATTCTTCAATTTGAGCAATTAATTTGAAATAGTTTGTCGTTTTCGTGTCGGTGATTAGATCCAAACAGAAGCACGGTCTGCAAACTCATCTGTGTGATTAGATTTCAAATGTTCGGCTGAACAGCGGGCGAGTGAGAGAGCAGGAACACTAGCGGAGCGAGTGGCCCCGTGTAGCTCTGCTGACAACAGCAGCTGTCACATTAGCTGTGTTTTCATCTGCAGTAACGATGTAATGAGGAGGTACTGCCCCCGGGGCCCGGAGTCTGGAATGCTGCTCATAATGAAGACTGTTGACACGAGAGGAGGAGAGGAAGGAAAGCTGGAAACATACAGCAGAATTTAAAAAATAGTTTGTGACAAGGTGTTTTACAAAGCAGAGGAAACAACAGTGTATATAACAGGATTAAGACATGAATAAACATGTCAGTGAATTTTTCATAGCACAATGATGCTGAACAAAGTGACCTCAGTGACCGTCATCTTGATAATTACTGAAATGAAGCAAAAATCTTCGAAGCTGTATTGAAATATTATTCAATACAGACTCTTTTAAAGGAATAGTTCAACATTTAAGGAAATATGCTTATTAGTTTTCCCGCCCTGGCTAACCTCTGATAAAACCACAACTTGTTTCTGTACAGATTAAACAAACGATAAAATGTGTTAATCAGTGAGTTTAGAGGTGCTGGCAGGCGGGTTTTGTTACCTGTGGAGAGAGCCAGGCTAGCTGTTTCCCCGTTTCCAGTCTTTATGCTAAGCTAAGCTAATTGGTTGCTGGCTGTAGGTTCACATTTACCGCACAGACATGAGAGTGGTGTCAACCTGAACTATTCCTTTAAACCATTTTCAAAGAAAAACGTAAAAATGGAAACTCTCCTCAGAATATTGGACCCGTGACCCATGAAGTCCTTTCAAAATAATTTGACCCTCACCTTGTTCCTGCCCTCATACAATGGTGCATGTCTTCAGAGGAGAGCAGGCTGCTCCTCGTGAGGGAGGAACGTCTGCTTGGTGAGCTGCATACTGAATGTTTTGTTCATCCCACTGACCCGGTACACCTTTCTGCACAGTTCACAGTTCAGGGTTCACACTTAACTGGCTGTGTGTGTGTGTGTGTGTGTGTGTGTGTGTGTGTGTGCAGTCACCAGGGTGCCAGCAGTAGTCTAAATTAGACCTTCCTTTCTTCAAAAGGTCAAAGGTCAGTGTGTCAGGAGCTTAGACTCTCTGGCATTTCACACTGGGAACACAGAATGGACAGAAGAAAGAAAGCGGGGAGGGGTGGAGAGGAATGCACTTTCACCTCCGAAAAAAAGCACATCTTGTGGTCCGGAGGTTGTTCTGGTAGCAGCGGCTGAAAGTTGTAATGACTACAATCATCATTACAGTAGGTTTGTTAGTGAGCACGACTCGACAGGTGTCAGTGCTGTAAACATGGCCTAAGCAAACCGTCGGACACTGTGGCCTGTAAACACCTGATCCAGGTCTCTAATCATTCTCTGGCACGCTCGCAGGTTTGTCATCAACTCAAGTTAAGCAGCAGTTAGTCAGTAAAACAAGAAACTGGTAAATTATGTAACGATGATCAACACGCTGAAATAAAACAACGCAGATCAGATAATTGTTTTTATGGAGAAGCTAAAGAGCTGAGGGGAGAAACCGTAGAGACGGAGCAGCTACAGCAACTAGGAGTTTGGAGGAAAAACCTAAGAAGCTCCAAGAAAATCATATCATCCACAGTGATGTGTAATTACTCTCATTGCCAGAAGGGGGAGGCAAAGATTCCGCACTGCAGCTTTAAGGTTGGAGGACTTGATGGATTTGTAGAAATAGACGGAGTTTTCCCCAATCTCACAAATATATGTGTTTCAACAGCTTTGAACCAGTGTGTAGGATTTTTACACAAGTATCTTAATTATTTTTGGGTCCGATCGAGGATTGTGCTTCTAAACCCGAACGGACTCGTCTGACGTGTAAATGTTCACACTCTCCTCCCATCAAAGGTATAATCAGGGTTGATGGGTTCATTTAACATTTTCTGCTTCATGGAACTTTCTTTGGATAATAAATAAATAAAATTGGATCAAACGCTTGATGATGATGATGAGACGGATGATGAGGAGGAGGATGATGATGATGATGATGATGATGATGATCTTTCCCCAGACAAACGTGACAGACAAAGTGATGCATTTTCTGTTTTTTGGTTGTTGTTTTTTTGCAGCAACAACAACAAAGACATTTTTTGGAATAATCAGAAGGTGGCGAGGATGAGCAGTGAACAAAGAGCTGAAAATCTGAGGAAAAATACACGAAAAACACACAGAAATGTGATGTCTGAGAGGTGCGGTGAACATAGAGACGAAATCTAAAGAACGTAAAATTAGGAAGCTCCAGGTTACCGCACAGAAACTGGTACTATCCCGCCTGCATTCATCTGAAGAGATGATGGCATCGATAAATACACTGTCTATAATCCTCTAGTCAACATAAATAAATAGGTTCCCAGTGAGAGAATCACCAAAGGAACAAAATCACCTGTGTCAAAGGGTGAAAGGGCGTATGCTAGATAAAGAAAAATGACTTGAATCCTGCATTTTCGACATTTAATCTCCCAAATGTACTATTTGTACTATTTTACAACAACTTGAAATACAACGTTTTGTATTGTTTGTCTGTGGTTGCATGTTTTGTGGTTCATTCTGAAGTTATTATGGCAATAGGTCACCAACACACTTTGAATAATCCAACATGGCATGTGTGTCAATCAATACAATGAGTAAATGACAATAAACCAACATAACACTTAATTGAACACCCCACCATTATGTCTCCTACAGGGAGCTTAAATGTAATGCAGCTGCTTCTGGAGAGACTTCAGTGAAAATATCATAAAATGTAATATTGATTTTAATCCATAAATAAGCCTGAAGAGTAAAAGAATCAGAGTTTGTAAGATAAATCCAACCGGGGAGATCTCATGAAAAAAGTTCAGGGACATTTTAACACCATTTTTACGCAAATATTTAACGATATTTAAGACTTTAAATTTAGATAATTAAAGTGAAAACAGTTTAAGACTCGTCAGTGATGCCTCCCTGACTCTGTGCGCCACGGCCCCACCTCACCTCACCAAACCTCTCCAAGCTGCCAGAAGAAGCTCGGTTTCTAATCCACGTTGTTCGGATTTCAAGGGGGTGGGGGGTGGGGTGGGGTGTCTCTGGTCTCACAAATATTTCTCCTCCTGCCTCCTGCCATTTTAATACCTACACACCATCCCTCCACCATCTCATTCCACCAGTGAGTAAAACCGAGGAAAGGTCACGGAGCGAGAGAGGCAGAGCGCGCATTCCTCACGGCACGGCGAGGGCTTCGACACGTTTGGGATAAAGTACAGCAAACCGTGACCTCACCTTTCCTTACCGGGGACAGTGTGTGTTTGTTTGTGTGTTACCGGACTTTTTGTTGCGGAGGTTGAGTACCCCAGCTGGTTTGCCTGCCTTACCTGTCCCATCCGCCGGTCCTCGGTGCGTCGTGTCCAGCCAGCAGCGTCCCCAGGTGAGTCAGCGGGCTGACCGGGTCGGGGGACAGCGGAGGGGGGTATAACAGACCGGTGTCTGCCTGCGAGTATCCTGGCTGGTCCGCAGATGTTTCTGGTAGGACGAGATTAAAAGATACAAACTGTTAGATCGGTTCGAAGAGAGCACTGGCTTATTTTACAATTAAGACAAATGATATTAACGGTAAATTAAATGATGCACCATTTAAACATTTAAACATTTTAGTTGGAAGCAAAGCGACGCAGCTAGTAGGGGATATTTGCAGCCCGCATCAGGACTGGAAGTTGGTGCAAAGTGCAAATCATTTTCGAGATGCTCAGTGTATAAGAGCTGAAATGAGTCGATCAAGAGAAAATAATTCAGCAACTAAATCATTTCAGTCACTTTTCAAGCAAAATATCAAACCATCATTGGCCCCAGCTTCTAAAATGTGAGGATTTGCTGCTTTTCTTTGTCTTGGATGACAGTAAACTGAATGTCTTTGGCTCTGGTACATTTTGATCTGCATTTTCTCTTTTCTCTGACATTTTATGGACAAAACATTAGACCCATTCTTTGAGGAAATAATCGGCAGATTAATCTGTAATGAAAATAATCGCTAATTGCAGCCTTAGTTGCTTCTATAAAGTCCACATTCAAAAGGTTTTACTGAAAAATGTTTGTCTAAAATTAACCTGTTCAGAGAGTCCAGTGTGCTGTTGATCATCAGTGTCTGACAAAGAGCTCTGATGACCTTAAAAACATATTTTGATTGTTGTAAAGGAGTTTATATTTGCTTCTCTGATTGCTCTTGGCATGCGTTATAAAGCAAGAAGTATTCACTGATTCCTTTGCACAGTTATGGTGCTTCGGTGCTTGTTTGAAATGAAGGCATTTCACTGAAGAAAGACAATAAAAATGTCCCGTCATCTTTTAGTCCTCTAATTCACTGGTTCTCGACCTTTTTTGTCAGACGTACCCGCACAGCCCTATCAGACGGACCTAAGTACCCCTTTATCAGACCCCTTTGATAGAAGGGACGGCTTCATGGTGTTCAGTGGTATTTTTTAGTAGTTTTGACCAAATCTGCATTTGTCCTGCTGCAATTTGGAGCGACAGAAACTGGCTGTTTCAACCACTTCTCTAATTCTAATAAGCATTAAGTCAGAAAAATCAAAGGCGGTGTTTAAAAATAGATATGAATGCGTGTGAGTGAGCGAGTGAGGGCGGGAGAGGGAGAGAGTAATGCTCTGGGTTCACACTGGTTGCCTGGAGGTGATGCTCAGTGCAGGCGGTTAAAAGCCAGCATTCAGTCAGCAAGCAGCCTGAGCAGAGAGACAGGTAGACAGTTATACAGGCAGCAAGTCAGCCAGTAAGACAGTCAGTTATACAGGCTGATAGACTGGCAGGAATAATACAGTTAGACAGGAAGTCACTGTAGACCCGGTTTCACAAAGATCTTTTAAACTGGTCTGTAGCTTTAGGCCAGTCTTCATTTTGCCTCATCTTGAGCCTAAAATATTTGCCATCCTGCCTCCAGGTGAACTCTGACCTATAGCCAAGTTTCCATCCAAATTTAAAACAAATTTCCAGAAAATCTGCAAATAAATAAATACAAATGTTTTTTAGAGAGCGCAGTAACCTGCTGGAAATATACAGCAGTGAGGAAGAAACTATCCTGAGCCGGACTGACGAGTGAGTCCTGCCACAAGAAGCCGCTCTGCTGCAGCTCTGCACTGCTACTGGGAGGTTTTTGTATCGTTACACTTACACTAAATTTTCCCAGTAAAATGTCCTGAAACTGTTTTATTCTTCCAGAAGACAAACATTTTCTAAAGGGAGCTGAGCGGTTTGCTCGGTCAGCCATGTTTTTTAGTTTGGAGAAGGTTTTAATTTACACAGAATTCATGGCAAATTGACTTATTTAAGATGGACAGGAACTAGACAGCTTTGTGCAGCAGATGGATTTAGATCAGTTAGATCTAAACCATAATCAAAGTCTATCTTTGTGAAACCAGGCCCAGGTGAGTTTACAGTCAGTTATGCAGACAGATTATCAAGCAGTCAAACAGTAAGAGAGGGAGTCAGTCACACAGGAAGTCAGTCAGTGAGACAGGCAGGCAGGTAGACAGTCAGTGAGACAGGCAGGCAGGTAGACAGTCAGTAAAACAGGCAGGCAGGCAGTGAAACTGCTAACAGTAGCAGAGTCAACATCTGGTTCCAATCTAAAGCTACTAACAAGAAGTGCTGTGTCTTCATCACAGTATGGGCTCCAGCTGTCACTCAAAACCCAAACCACCTACAGTACCAACCACAAGCTCTCTGCCTGTCTCACTGCACACATCCACTCCTGTCTCTGCTCTCCCCTGTCTGTCCCTCTCTGTATGTATGAACATATGGTCTCCGTCTCTGTCCGTCGTCTTTCTAATGTCTGAACCGCAGAGCTGACATGTTATCACCTCAGTGTGAATCCAGGCCGTCAATCAAACGTACAGAAAAAATACTCTGTATATGTAACTTCTTGACCTACCTGCCTCCCCCCTTCTTTTATTACACATCTCACTCCCCCACCTGTTGCTTTAATCTAAATGTTTTCCTTTCAACCTGAACAACTCAGAGGAGGTGAGCACATCTGACATCTGAGGTGTTTTATTTAAATACTGTTAAGAGGCCCGAAGGACAGAAAGTATGCAGTATACCTGCAGGGAAAAAAGAAAAGATTAGAGGAAAATCTGAATATATAAACTTTATTTTGTGTAGCAGAAATATCTTCCTGTCCTTTTAATCATCTCACAACCCCTCAGATTTATCTAGCGACCCCCGAGCTGGGAGCCGCACTGGTGTAGAGCAGCACCAGGTGCTTTTTGTTGACTGTGTTTTTTTTGGAGCTTTACTATCTAACAGAGTCAATGCAGACTCTATTATAATAACACGCAAATAGAAAAGCATTTGTGTTAATGTGAAATGACAGGGTGTCACACAGCATGCGATGCAACGACAGACCTGGCTGATATAACAGGAAACAGAGAGGACGTCATCTGATATGTGGGACGCTGTTGAGCTCCAAATCAAACTGAGGCGCAGAGACTTTCCAACAGGATGTCAAATATCTGCCACCTGTCACCGTCTCTCAACCTCAGGGTCACGACCCCGGCAGGAGGTTATGGTTATCAGGGGTCAGGAGTCGGATGATTGATAGAATATGAAAAGAGTAAATATGCTCTGGTACTCTGGTTTATAGTTCTGGATGGTTTGTGAGAGGTTAATCATTTGTTTTTGGGTTTTACACATCAGCAGGTCCAACCAAAATGAATATAACCAGATTAAAACGGTTTTGTGAGGACTGAGAGAATTAAATCTTCTACCAAGACATTTTCAGCCGTGCGAGTGACATCGTTCTATGGATGGCAATGTTGGTCGGTCCACCTCCTTCTCCAGACTGAAACATCTCAACAACTATTGGATGTATTGTCATGAAATGTGGTTCAGACATTCCTGTCCCCCCTCAGGATGAATTGTAATAACTTTGGGGATCCTCAAACTTTTCCTATAGCGCCGTCATCAGGTCAAAAATGTGTTCAATACTTTGGTTTATAACCACCGATACCTGCAAAACTAAAAGACTGTACTTTGTGTTCAGGGCTAATTAGCAAATGTTAGCATGCCAACATGGTAAACTAAGAAGGTAAACATTATAGCTGCTAAACATCTGCATGTTAGCATCGTCATTGTGAGCATGTTAGCATGCTGATGTTAGCATTTAGTTCAAAGCACTGCTGTGCCTAAGTGCAGCCTCACAGAGCTTTTAGCATGGCTGTTAGTAATTCGGGATGGGAATCGAAAGGAGATCTCCGAGCTTATCAATGCCTTTTATCGATGACGGCATGTTTTTTCTGACAGCTGCTGGAAACTCGCAACTAAAAGGAGTCATGGCGGAGACGAAGAAACGGTCCAAAGTGTGGCTTCATTTCACGAAGAAAGATGACAACAGTGCTAGTTTTAATGTCTGTAAAATGAGAATTTCAAGGAATGTTAAGGGTGGAAACATCTTTCTATGTATTTGATACTGCTTTCCGTTACCGAGGGTAAATATCCTGTTATAGTAACATTAGCACCACACAGTGATGCAGGCAGGCTTAGCAGATATTTTTCTTTGACTAAGGAAACCTAAATGAAAACGAACGCTGTACAAATATTCTCTAATTTCATCCATTTTAGATGATGACAGACTGAAAACCTGTGTAGGCCTACTTCTTTTCCACACAGAAAATTGATCATGGATCAATAAGGGAATTGATAAAGAATCAGACCGATCAGCAGAATCGATAATGGCATTGGTATCTTAGCAGTTCCCATTTCTACTCCTGGTCTTGTTCCAAATATCTTTACTTCCCTCTGAAGTTGCTTAATTTATTGTTGGTGAGTTGTTGGTTGCTGCTTGATGTCACATTGATCACAAATAACTAATGATAATCAATAGGATGGCGACATCATCTTCTACTCACCTTTCCTGACATCTTCTCCAATCTCCAGCTCATCCATGATGGGCGTGGCCTCTGCTGACATCAAGAGGGGGCGTTCCTCCGGTCCATAGTCACTCTGCTTTCACAACAGTTTTTAAGATGAGAGATCTCTTTGTACGTGACAGAGCTGCAGTTCATGAGTGACGTGGACTTAGTTGGACAAACAAATGCATAGTTGGCAGATGTTGTTAGGGGGGAATAAAACAATGCCTTCAGTGTCCATCAGCTAACAGCTGTATAATACAATTCATGCAGATGTCGACTAAACATCAAGTTGGCTTTGTGTTGCAGCTTGATGGTCTGTTGAAATCAGACGTTCCCCTGCTGCTGGCTCCGCTATCTGCATAAACTCATCCTAAATGCAATTAACAAACAAATCTAACTGAAGACAAAGCACTGTGGCTTAACATGTCTCACAGACCCCAGAAAACAGACCATGAGAACCAGTTTATACATCAAGCTACTAGCATAATATTCACTTGCACCGCCCGTCTGACGATAGCAACACAATTAATAACAAATAATAATGTTTTTTTTTCGGCGTTCTTAGTGGGAGCTGACCTGAAATCATCCTGTAGCTTCTTGGTTAAGATCCTCCTGTTGTTCTTCTCATTCTGGTTTACTGTGCTGACGGTTCAGTTTCCTTCCATCCAGATGTTCCATGTGCTGCAGTTATTAGATTAGTTATTATTAGAGTTAAGGTTTGCTCAGTTAAAACATGTCAAATGTCCATCAGTCAGCACAATATGTCTCCACTGCACCTTACAGTCGGTCTACAGTGAGAGAGGCTTTGGTGGAAAATATATTTGTGTGTGTGTGTGTGTGTGTGTGTGTGTGTGCATGTGGGTTCATGTTTGCACTCCATGCCGGATCTGTTATCTGACCAGTTCTTGGCGTGTGTGTGTGTACATTACTGTATCTCTCAGTGTGTGTGGATAAGGAGATAGTCACCTGTTGCTGGCCTGCAGGTTTCTCACACACACCTTTTTGTCTTTGGCGAACGCTGCAGATACGTGCTGGCTGATACATTTCTGTGATATTTTGTTTTCATCAAGTTATCCGATCGGTCTAAAATGCAAACCATGTTGTATTTCTTGTGCTTGACCACTGCTCTTTCTTGTTTATTGGGATTATTGCCAAGACCAAGAAACAGTCCGGTAAATGTAGATTTGTTGTTTTTACACTTCAGTGTTTGTATGGATTAAACAAATGACATATAACGTGTACATTAGTGAGCTTTACAGGTGCCGGTAGGCGGATTTTGTTATCTATGGACAGAGCCAGGCTATCCGTTTCCAGCCTTTATGCTAAGCTAAGCTAACTGGCTGCTGGTGGCAGCTTCATATTGAACAGACAGATATGAGAGAGGTATCAATG
Organism: Maccullochella peelii; assembly: GCA_002120245.1. Classification (NCBI taxonomy): domain Eukaryota; kingdom Metazoa; phylum Chordata; class Actinopteri; order Centrarchiformes; family Percichthyidae; genus Maccullochella; species Maccullochella peelii. Next base: position 53,505 of record LKNJ01003792.1, on the reverse strand, counting down.
TTCTCGTCTAACTCTCAGCAAGAAAAGGGAATACGTGTATTTCCCACAATGTTTAATTTTTCCTTTAATGTGAAAATAAAAGCAATTAATAGGATTTCAAAACAGCAAAAGCCACCAGTTGTAAAATAGTAGCTGAGGAAGTAGGTCAACTATAACCTAACCCTTTATTTCACAGGCGACAGTGTTGATACCCTCAGACGAACAAAGCTTCATGTTTACCTTGAACCACCTTTATCTCGCAGGCTGACGTGTCCTGCTGCGTCTCTGTGTTATAAAGTCAGACGCTGCTAAAAACATTACAATCTGATGAAAACAAACAGCAGGACTCAACAAGATGTCTGTGTTTTCTATCAGACAGCAGGGAGGAAAACGACAGATAACAGTCGTGGTGACCATGCCAAAACTACATATAGCTAGTGTCATTTACTGCCAGATGTGGCCGATGGCAAAATTATAGCTACGTGTATTTAGAAATTCTGTGAAAGAGCTTTGTTTTGTTGATGTGAGATGCCAGAAGAACAGCTTGAAGTCGCACCAGTCAAACTCAATCGAGCAGCGATGGAAAGACTTTGGAGAGTTCAGACAATGATTCATGCAAAACTTGCTGAAAAAGAATCTGTTTTGATTTAAATATGTTGCATCTCTTCCTCTGCCTTTGCTTCACATGCACATGAGCATGACCAGCATAAGCCAAACTTCCAAATTTATCATTCTTGTGTTCAAATGAATTTGTTTAGCCGCACATTAAATTATGCAAAAATGCAGGCTGAATCCTGCGTAAGAGAAACCAGAGGAGTCTGAAGTGCAAATACAGTTTATAGATTAGGGCTTTATTTCTATCTACTCTTTATTCTCTTGAGATACAACATCAGCATGACAAGAGAGACCTGGTCTAGTTTCGACTGATTTACAATAATGGTGCCCTCGCTCTCTGTAAAGGAGATGTGATCGTACCTGAAACCAGAATTTTATTTATGTAAACAGGACAAATATAGGACATCCAATCTCCTCTAGAGCTGAAACGTTTAGCTGATTAAATCGATTAGTTGATCGACAGAAAATTAATCGGCAGCTATTTTGATAACTGTTGCTCATTTCAATCATTTTTTCAATCAAAAATGTCAAAACATTCTCTGAATTAAAGCTTCTCTGTGAGGATTTGCTGCTTTTTTGTCATATGTGATAGTAAATTTAATATCTATGGGTTTTGGACTGATAATAATCTATAATCTGAGTAATTATAATCGTCATTTTTCACTTTTTTCTGACATTTTATAGACAAAACGATGAATCGATAATCAAAATAATCACAAGTTCTCCTCTGACACATGTTTAAGCTGATAAATCAGATGGTTACACCTCTGGGGCAGTTTAAACTTCTTGTACGGTATAATCTGTTCTGCAGAAGCCACCAAGTGACTCTTGGTGTCTTCTCACCCTTCCTCCTGTCCACTCAAACTACAGTGAGTCAACCCCTACAATCAGGGGCCGATGCACAGGACATCTGGAAAATGCATTAACATGTCCTGCTCCATAGGGGGCAGCAGTAACAGGAAATCCTTGTTAGTGTTCAGCCTCACTTGAAGTCTGTTGTTTAAGTTGCTGCTTCTTGATTTAAGGAGTTGCATCACTGATCTTCTTGCTTTGCTTTGTTCAGGTTAACAGCTCATTAAAGAAGGAACTGCATTAAACAGTCTGGAGCCTGAAGTGTTAAACTATAGTCTCAGGCTGATGGGACACGTGTTTAAATAAAGTCCTGGATCTGGACCCAGAATTTCATTTTATCTTCCAGACAGCAGTGGTGGAAAGTAACCAAGTACATTTACTCAAGCACAAATCTGAGGTAAAATGTTGCACTTTTTACTTACGACATTTATTTGACAGCTGGAGTTGCTAGTAACTTTTTACATTAAGATATTTCAAATAAAACGTGATCAATTTATAAAATGTGATGCACGATTATAGATTAAACTATCCAACATTATATAACGTAGTTAAAATGAGCTCTACATCCACCAGCTACAGTAACATTAAAACACTGCTACACAAATGCATCAGTAATAATATTCCAATAATATATTTATATATAATAATAATATAACACTCTGAAAGGGACCATTCTGCTCAGCAAGTACATTTTACCTTTGTACATTTAACTTTTAATACTTCTCAGCTTTTAACTTTAGTAAAAATCTTTCACTTAAGAAAAAGGCATTAATACCTTTCCCACTTTCATCCGGCCTCAGCTACGTCAGCTTTACACAGCTGATGGTCGTATGGTGGCTGGAGAGTAGCTGATTTTTAGTTTTAATCTCTTTCTGAATCTCTGCTGCAACAAAAAAACCAGACTGGAGGAAATCCAACGGTTTATTTTTACGGCCTGAACTTGAAAAGACCTTTTAAGAAACAGCCACTGTTTCATTTGTCGTAGTAATCTCACATTCATGCCAACGTCAACAACTGCTGCCGACTCCTTTGAAACAAAGCCGGGCGCCGACTCCCCGACATGCATTCACCCGCTTTTCTTCTGTGACTTTATATTTAAAGCACATATCAGTAATAAGGTCATTCAGTTAATTATCCTATAATTCAATGCAGCAGTTACACAATACAATTTAGTTCTATGAATAAAATGTGTTTCACAGTTCAGATTTAACATTTTAGTTCCCAAAGGTGGCAATAGAGGAGACACTGGTTTAACTTGTTTAAAGTGTTAATTGAAGGAAATAGGATCTCCTCCTCTGTATTTAACAGTTAAGTAGGAAACACACTGTTAACTGGCTCGCAGTCACCACAAGTAGCAGCCTCCAGTCAATGAAAATATGAGGTCTGAGCTGAATGATTCTCTTTGTGGGTAATTATAGAACATATGTTGGTCTGTGAAGCGCGCTGAGGGGGAGCGGCGGTGTGTGTGTGTGTGTGTGTGTGTGTGTGTGTTGTGCACGTGCTCAGCAGCAGCAGGATGGTAATAAATTGTTGTTCGGTGAGCGACCGGTGGGGGAGACAGGAAAAGGGAGTTGGGGGTGGAGGGGTGTGTGTGTGTGTCTGGGGGGGGTGTTTGGCTACTGCCGTTTAGCTACAGAAAGTCATACTGAGGAGTCTTTGTCCAACACACACACACACACACACACACACACACACACAGAGTCTCATAAAACTTGGATCGAGACCAAACTCTGAAGTCGGTTGATACGTTGAGAAGTCTCCTCTGTGTGTGTGTGAAGATGATGATGATGATGATGATGATGATGATGAGGAGCTTTGGTGCATTTTAATTTCAGCTCCAAATTTCTTTTACAGTATCATCTCTCTATCTGAACGATGGACATGATGTTCTGTTATTAAGAGTTTGTGCAGTTAAAATGTTTTTATGAAAAATGAAATATTTTCACACTAAAAAGTTTCAAGATTAAGTGTTGATTCAAACTACAAAGTCCTATAAAACCGCCGAGTACAGTAATGCTGTCCAGTGAATTAGGTGAACACCACCACATTACACTTGTGGTATATATTTGAGGTATTTGCAATATATACTGTATTAAAAAAGAAATCAGACTAAAATGAGTTAATTTAGAACCTATTCCTTCTCTTAATTTTGTCTCTCATTAGTTGTTTTTTTTTGCATGTTATGTCTTTATTATGATAGTTGGCAGTAGAGCAATGATGGGGGGGTGGGGGGGTGGGGGTGGGTCTAGGTTTTCACATACAAGGACTCTGCCTTGGTATATTGGTGCCTAACAATAAACATAGTGAGTAGAAACATATAAAGAAACATAAAGCAAGTCAAGAAGCATAAATATAAAACTGACAATAAAATGTGAAAAATTATTGTAAAAAATATGTACAATATGACTGTTACTTAAATGACACAGTTTTGTGCAGTGATGTGCAAAAGTATAAAGAATATTTGCAATGTGCAAGACAGTCGTCCATCTGTCTCTCGTTTACATCGGACATTAGACAGGCTTCCTGTGACATCTTTTGGCGCGTGAGACCGTGTGTGTAGGCGTATGTGCATTTTAGACTTGCAGAATGAGGACTTTGTTTCAAAGTCGCGATCTGTTGGTTGGTTCTAGTTTTAGGGTTGAGGTTGGAACTACATTATTAGAGATGTTAAGGTAAGGGCTAAATTAAAGCTAGTATATGATTCAGGGTTAAGGTTTATGTTAGACCCTGTGTTAGATATAAGGCAAAGAGATGTGAAAGTTGAGGTGTTGTTGACAGTTACGGTTAGTGTTTGGTTTTTGTTCCTGTATCACAAGATTAAGAAAAATGCATCTGGATTCTGGTTCTCTGGCCCAGTAATTATTTATGTTAAGTAGTTTCCTGCCACATAACAAATAACAGGACCAAAAAACATGGAGGTAATGACAAAAGCATGCACACAGAGTACACGTGATACCACAGGACATCCAACCCTGGTATAAAAAGTAAAACATATAAAAATGATATTTCAGCTGCCTTTTAAATTGTTCAACAGATCCGCCTGATTTGATGGGTGGGGGTGACGGTTCCAAAGTGTTCAGGACCAAAACACCAAGAGTTACCTTTTGTTCTAGGAGGCAAGCAGCCCTTCAGTGCTTTAAGTTCTGTTACATGAAGCCTCAAGCGATCAAGAGAATCGTAAAGTCAAATCTATACTTCATGTGAAGCAAGTGGGAGGAATCCAGAATAGGTGTTACTAGGTGGACCTTCGGCTAAACTCAAGACTGTGGACGATGCATTCTGCACAGGTCGTTGCCGAAATGTAGAGGGCATTACCGCGGCCAATGCATGGATAACGTGCTCCAGGTGTTTGGCCGACCTTCCGTTCACTACAGAGATGCTCCTGAAAACATGTGGATGAGAGTGCAAGAGACGAGAGAAGGTGGACAAGGAGCGAGAGCCTCAAAGAGAGACAACGAGACAAACAGAGACATAAGCAGAGAAAAGGGCCTTTGTGCTCGTCTACATCTGTTGACTCATTACTTCAGACCTGAGCCAGTGATGACCACACGCTCTGGCTGCCAGTCAGACAGCGATAAACCCCAGAAGGACCCCTCTCTCTATGGACCTGAGGAAGAGAGGTGGCTTTCATGGTGCCTGTTTGAATTGACCGTGTGCCCTGAACATAATCACTTACCAGACGTTATCATTATCTCTCTGCTGCTGCTGGTAGACCTGATAGCCTGCAGGGATTCTGACAGACACACAGGCAGATTAGGGACTGTGTGTGCTTATCCACACCCGTCTATTAGCAGGAACTGCTGTGTGCACCATATCCAGGTGTTTGCAGCCGAGTGTTTTACGATGGGGCAGGACTGGAATGCCCCTCTGCAACACACGCCCGTCATCGACATTATCATCACTTTACAAACAAACACACACAGGGCAGGAATTTACTGGAGTTTCTAAATTCTGCTGTAAATTCACAGCAGATTGGTCGTCAAATGGCCATAAGCGTCATGTGACGCTCAAAGGGAAAAACATGGAACCGAAACTGGATTAAAATATAAGGTATTCTGGACAATATGTACTCCTTGTCTTGCACAGGCCACATCAGGTAGATTTTTTTTCATGCATGATCCTCTTTGGTAAAACCCTAAATGAATCAAGTGACATAAGGTTAATGTTTAACAAATTCTGCACCCCATTTCAGACTCCCAGCAAGTCCTCTAAATTCAACAGCAAAATACGTTGTTTGCCCTCCAGAACGACGCCACTATCAACAGGACGACACGATTTGACAGTGCCTTAGAAAACAGTTACAAATCGCCGTTTCAAAAATAAAAGCCTTTTCTGATCTGACAGCTTCATGGTTAAGGTTTGGTTAGGTTTAGGAACAGAAATGAAAGGACAATTCAGCAGGAGTTACCATGAACCCAGGTCCTCTCATGTTACCACAAATAACCTCTTTTTAATTTCTTTCTGCTTCCCTTCTATCTCACCGCAGTTTGATCCAGTTCCAGCTGAGTCCAGCTGTGAGTCCCCCGTCTGCTAGATCAGTATCTTCAGGATGAGACAGCTCAGAGCTCTGCGTGGCTTCATTCTGCTGACCCTGGCCGTCATCGCCACCGCCAGGCCAAAAGCAGGTCAGTCTGCCGATACTGTCATAAGATGAAGTCTGTTTTTAATTTACCTTCCTTTTTGTGCCTCCTTCAAATGGAAGTCATAAAAATGACCACACAATATATCTGCCATTCAAGTGGTTTACGTTGTGAAAACACTGTTTCACAAGTAAACTGACCACAGGGATGGACTTTGCCTTTTTCCTATTTTATAAAAATGTAGTATTTTGTATTTGACAGACAAAAATTTAAAAGCAACTTATTTGGGTGCCGACATTTTTAAAAACGACTGTGTCCATCATAAGCTATCAGAAACAGACTGCTGAACAGGACTCTTCTCGTGAGCACGTGAGTCATGACTTTACTTAAAGTCACTACTGTTTTGGGACATATCAGACCTTTACATTTGGATGTGGTTTACATTATATCTGCAACTGGAGGTTGACTTGAGTTATATGGCCAGACAATGAAGCGGACACATTTCTAAGATGTTAAAAACCAGCCACTGCTCATTGTCTGTTTGAAACTAAAGATGGATTCCACAACAATCCCACAGAGTCTGCAATGACTTTCAGCCTTTGTGAAGAGAAATTCAGGACGTGCATTAATCAAACAATCCCTTTTCCAGCTCATAAAGCCACACCGCAAACACAGGATCACCTCATACCTCATTCATGACTGCTGTGTTTTTGAACCGAGATGATGTTACAACATGGGAGTGCGTTCACAGTGAAAGAAAAAAAAATTAAAGACAAAAGCAGGTGACTCGTGGCAGCTGAAGTCATGGAGAAGTGAGCTCAGGTGGTAAATAATGTAAAAGTTAAACCAGAGTGCAAAGGGCCTCTGCTGCTGCTTTATTCCAGAAAACCCCCCCCCAAAAACATGCATACATTTACCTTATTGGGACATTTACCTGAGAAAAGGGCATTAATGTAAAAAAACATTTACACCACAGGGGATCAACTGGCTAAAGATCTTTATCGGTTTCTTTAATTATACTTTTTTTTATTGTGTTTCATTTTATTTCATTGTGTTCTACCATAGTTCTCTCCTCTATCAGAAACCCAGGTGAAAATCACAACGTTTACTTCAAGATTTCCCATTTTATACCTTCCAGGTGAATGTTTTTATTCCTTCTCCTAGGTCCTGACCAGAAATGTAAGTCTGGTCCGGTGGATCTGGTCTTCCTCATCGACAGCTCCCGCAGCGTTAGGCCACATGAGTTTGAGACCATGAGGAAGTTCATGATTGACATCCTTGACACCCTGGACATTGGACTCAACGCCACCAGAGTGGGAGTGGTTCAGTACTCCAGCCAGGTACTGTAGGCGCACAGGATGCAGATCGTCACCCATGTTGTTGAATTTGTCCAATACTTTGGTTTATGACCAAATAGCCGCAAAACTAAAGACATTCATTCAAAGACATCAGCCTCAGCTGTACTCTGTTTAGTGCTAATGTTAGCATGCTAACTAAGATGGTGAACACGGTAAACATTATACCTGCTTAACATCAGCATGCTCTCCTCTTCTGTCTTCAGGTCCGCACTGAGTTCTCTCTGAAGACCCACGCCAAGCTGGACGCCATGGTGAAAGGCATCAATCAGATCATTCCCCTCGCTCAGGGTACCATGACCGGACTCGCCATCAAATATGTGATGAATGTGGCCTTTACTGCCGAGGCGGGAGACAGGCCAAAGGTAATGCGAGACAAGTTGCCCGTTTTGTTCCACAGTTTTATTACATTTCTGTTTCTAAATGCATCTAGTTCCTCCTCACAGGCGAATTCACCGCTAAACCTGCACAAAGAAAAAGAACTGCACCCCTAAACTGCGCTGCCAAACAAATAGTGTCTCGGTGCTCTGGTGCTATTTGCACTTGTTTAAATTAGGTCGACTATGCAGACATTTAACGCAAAATTGGCCCCTTTCTATGCAAATGAGCCTCATTGCAAAAAACGTCCAATTCTCAAACCCCAGCGCTAACAGCCACACAGCTAGCTAATAAAGTTATTAGCGTCTTCAGAGAGTTGGTGGTAACTGAAGCGCATTTATAAAAGGTGTCATGCCCAGACTTTCCACGGATCATGGCAGCAGTGATTGTAGCCAGGCGAAGGCATCGGCATGCCAGGCGTGCTCGTGAGCGGATATTTGGAAGAAGAATATCAATTTCTGATTGTAGCTCGCTGTCTGAAAATGTCAGTTTCCTCCTTCTCTCTGCCGTTGTCCTGCCTACTGTGTTCTTGGCGCAAAGCAAAGTTATAGTCGATAATTGCAATCAGCTGCAAAACTTTATGGCTGTGTTTGTGCTGTGATTTCATTAGCACAATATCTTTTGTGAATCTGACCTCGAGACGGGGCAGATAAGATCAGCGGCCGCAATCCATTATTTGTGAATTTGCCCGACTCCGTGACTTTAACACCACACCACCGTCCTCCTTACCTGATCTTAGCTCTGATCCCGAGGTGGTTTCCTCTCCCTCAGGTCCCCAACGTAGCTGTGATTGTGACAGATGGGCGTCCTCAGGACCGCGTGGCCGAGGTGGCAGCTGAGGCCAGAGAGAAAGGCATTGAGATCTACGCTGTGGGCGTGGCCAGAGCCGATATGACATCACTGAGGGCCATGGCGTCCCCACCCTTCGAAGACCACGTCTACCTGGTGGAGTCCTTTGATCTCATTCACCACTTTGGACTGCAGTTCCAGGACAAGCTCTGTGGTAAGACTGTGGGAAAGGAAATAACCTCACTGTCTGAATGAATCCAAAGTATACTTTTGGTATTTTCATTACACCAGGATCTTTAAAAGACGGTTGGTTGCCTATAAAAGTGACTGTTAAGACAAACATGCCGTCCACATCCAAAACCAAAGATCAAGTAACATTTGGCTTGTGGTTTACTCTGACTTGGTTTGGATGAGTTATAACAATTTCAGGTTTTATTACATCATTTCTTAAGATGTGCAGAATGCAAAATGAGCAATAATTGTACAAAATTAAATGATTTTACTGGAATGTGAAAACGTAAATCCTCAAAACCACATTAAATACAAAATAAAGCTCATAAAGTACCTGACCTATGAGAGGAGGAATTCTTTAGGATTTTACATCATATTTTGGAAACTCTCCATCTGAAACTAGTGAAGAATTTTATGCCACTAATGGATACTTTCATATGAAGTCACCTAACATAAGACAAGTAAAAACCTCCAGCCAAGTCTCTGGAATTGAAATTTCATGCTGTTGGCTTCATCTGGGGCAACACCAGATTCTTTATGTAATTTAAAAATACTATGAATGTCTAGCCTGCAGAGAAGAGAAATCACCATGCCCATCTAACCACACAGAACATAATACTTTTTCATAACAACCTCCTCAAATTCCATAAGTACAAGATATTTCCCCGTGCTGCTATTATTCCAGACTGGACTGCTGCTGTAAAATAAATCTCTGGCTTCCCTTAGTGGGAGATGGAAAAGGAGAGTGAAGGCAGACTGATGAAGATTAAGACTGAATAAGAAAAAATAAATTAAGCAATCAGTTTTAAAAATATAACACTTGATGTTTGTAGCTCAGAGGTGGCAGTGCGCAGATAAAACCACTCACCAGGTTCAAACCCCCGACGGTCTGTGGTGAGTTGGTGTCCTTGTCGGTGCACCAGGGACTTCCACTGGTTGGTCGGTCTGACTTCACGGAGGGCAGCGTGATCCGGTTAAACTCCGAGCATTACGCCTTCAGAGAAAATGAATTTTTAAAAAGCTGAACTTGAAAATGATGATCACAATGACACAAAGTTGATTGAGTAATTATTTTTTTTGTTGGTAAAAGCCCCTAAAACTTGGTTTCAAATCAAATTAAGTTTTTCATAATATCATTAAAGGGGAACTCTTTTACACCAGAGTGTGTTTCCAGGTGTTGGGAAGTTCTACTGCATATGTGAAAAAAGTAGCAGGCCTATAAAGCCTTTAGTGTCTCCAGAGGGAGCTGTGTGACTGATAAATGTCCAAATACAAGTTTGAAAATGAAATAAATCTGTTGGTGTGGAGTTAGAAAGTGAGCTGACCAGACCTCTGCAGCCCGCTGCTCAGCTCTGCTGCAGGCTACAGGGTTCACGCTGCATTAGCCGCTAACTAGTATAACACACCTGAATTTCCAACTAAACTGTCAGTGGTTGAGGTGCATTGTGGGCAATGTAGGCCCCAGGTTTTGACAAGAAGAATTTGTGGAATAAAAAAAGATGGTATCTTTGGTTCTGCTGCATCGATTTTGATATTTCTTTAAACCGTCAACAGATTTTGCAAATGTTCCTAAATCCTGATTGGTTCACAGAAGTAAAACACGAACATCACCTTTTTCCAACTGAGTCCCGACTACTTCAAACCAGTGACAAGAACACAGAAAAAAACAAAAACAAATCTCTAACGTGAAATAACCAAAACTGTTCTAACTTTGGCAGAAAATGGCAGAGTGAGAAGCTGATAATGGCCCTGCAGCTACTTATACTGGAGCTGATATATATTATGGATGCTGAAGTCGATATAATCTCTGCTGCAGGTGTGGATCTGTGTCTGGAGTCGGACCACGGCTGTGAGCACATCTGCGAGAGCTCCCCGGGCTCCTACCACTGCCTCTGCCTGCCTGGATACACTCTGAATGCTGATGGGAAGACGTGTGCAGGTAACGCAAGAGGGCAAAGGTCACACACACCGGAAATAAACAATACAGACAACTGGGTTCACACAGTTATGGGGAACAATATGGTTTTTCTACATTAGTGGCGCAAATTGTTCTAAACACTGTGGGATGTCACAACTTGAGCCCTATTTTCTTGAACCTATAGTTAGAATTAGCTGTTTGCAGTGTACCCATGGATGTACAGACAGCTATCACTGGATTACTGTGATACTGAAGAAAACAAAAAAATGTGACAATTCTCAGGTAAGTTCTGCAGTTGTACAGAGAACCTCAAAACATGTGTATCATGTCTGTGTGTTCAGATTTGACTGAGTTATGACTCTGAGAAGGAGTACGATGTTTGACTTAAACTGCGGCATTTGGGTGGTAAGGGTCCAGCACCTTAATGGTCTCCATGAGCTGTGCCTCTCTCACCTCTCTCATGCTTTAACTCATTTAAAGGAGTAAATCAGGGACCAGGGAACATTAAAATAAAGGTAGATTTTCTATACAGTTGACACACAAGTTAAATTTATCCTGGTAGTAGAGAAACTAGCCCACTTAAAACGCTTGCATGCAAAAGGTGAAAGGATTTATTATTATGCACAATTAATGATAATGAACATAGTTACTCAATAAACTGCTTGTGTGTGTGTGTGTGTGTGTGTTTCAGCCATAGATCTGTGTGCTGAGGGGAAACACGACTGTGAACAAATCTGCGTCAGCTCTCCTGGTTCCTTCACCTGCGACTGCAACAAAGGATACAAACTGAATGACGACAAGAAGACCTGCTCGAGTTAGTCGCACACACACACACACACACACACACACACACACACACACACACACACACACAGAGGCACACATCCAATAATAACTGCTGAAAGCTCCTGGCTTTAGATTAAGAAGTGTGTTCACTTCTTGAATTCACGTCACGTTCATTCATGCTGAAATGGATTCTGACCTTCACAAGCTGCTGATTCTTGATTTCTCTGCTGCTTCATGAAGCTGCGTGCGGGTTTGCACCATGTTCCTCCGTCTGAAAGAAGCAGTCACTTTACTGTGTATCCTTTATATTCCTGTACATCCTGCTCGAGAGCCTTATATGTCTATTAAAACCTAGCCTTATTCTAATTCTTAAACCTTAAATACTTACCATAACTCTGATTGTAATTTTGGGCTGGCAACTCAGATCATTTCATTATCATCCTCCAAACATAGTATTACTACATACTATTTTAAAGCCCCCAAAACAAGAATTCTGCCTCTTTATTTGTTTTTATTAAACACAAGTCAGACTTTATCTTAATAAAAGTCACAAAATTCTGACTTTATTAATCCTCAAATTAAATTAATCAAGTCGCACATCTGAAAGTAAAATCTGAATTCTTTCGGTTCAACAGTGATTTTAATTTCATAACTCAGATGTTTTTGTTTAATCGTCCTCCGAACTTACTCGACCATTTTAATGTTGTCTCGTAATGTAATGTCGTACTAATGGTAAACCCGTGTCCTGCTGCTTTAATATCACATATCAAGTTAAACTCTTGCAGTATTGTTTCAGCGGCTTGTTTAAGGTTTATTGAGAGACGGAGGGAACATAGCTGCAATCCCACACACTTTGCTGCTGTTTGCTCTGCTGCTTATGGCCTTGCTGCTTTCCTCCCCTCAGTGATCGACTACTGTTCGTTTGGGAACCACAGTTGCGATCACGAGTGTGTGAGTGTGCTCAACGGCTATCACTGCCGCTGTAACGAGGGATACAGGCTGCTGGACGACGGCAAGACCTGCCAGGGTGAGTAGTACATGCATGAGACAAAGCTCACCGTCATTGTTAATGACATGGTTAAAAACACAACCACGGTGTCCAGTGTTACAGTGTTTTAATACGGTGAAACCTGCTTGATGTTGCAGCTTACACACATGCACGATTCATGTAGGATCATTTAACCTTCCCAAACTGGAACATGGTATTATCGGCTAATTTTAAGACTATGTAGGTGCACTGGAGGGAGAATCTACCTGCTAAATAAAGAACTTCTGTGGTCACTGCTGGTCTACAGTACTATCTCCCTCCACAAGGTGGTGGCTGCACTTCACTGAGCCTTTTCACAGATGTGACACAAGATTTTTAAAACTCTAAACAAACAACCTAAAAATGGAAAAGCAAACGTTACACTGACTCCCATCCAGCGGGAATCCAGAAAAATCTCAGCCTCTATTTCCTTTCTCCGTGTTAGCGAGTAATTGATTCTGAAATGCTAATAAATTTGAAGTATGTCCATCTCTGGCTGCAACTTTCTTTATGTAAATCTCAAACAAAGCTTTGTTGAGATTTACATTCTTTGCAGAGACCAACTCGTGTGCGCTTCCCTTTTCCCTTTCCAATCGGAGGAGCAGCCGTCACAGGGTGGCACCTAAAAAGACACCGTTGCTCTTTTCAAACGCTCCAGCATACCTTTTTACTATATTACCTCTCAACCCAAGCAACAATGCAAGAAAAGGTGTCTCAATGTGAAAAATTAAGCACATACAGAGAGCAGGCACAGGCTAAGAATACCAAATAATGTCATGTCATTCTTTCAGCGAATCAGGACGCCTTCAAGTGCTCACACTGTGGCACCTCAGTGGAGAAAACAACTGAAAAGTGTTACGCATTTTTAAACTTCTTTTACTAACATGGTATCTTTGCTGAAACAGTCCGTCTTCTGTTAGTAAGTTTATGTGATGATGTAGTAAAGCATCAGTGTTTGTGATTAAACTGTTGACAGAAACACAGCTCATGCTTATGCTGATTTGTGGGCGTAATAATGACTGTTAGTGTCTCACAATCATTAACTTTTTTAGATTCGATTTTATTTCGAACATGTTAATTAACGGCAAAGATACAGCAAAAACGGGTCCGAAAAGGAGTAGGACGAAGTGAATACTTATCAAGTCCTACCCCTTTTTTATATTTTATCAATAAACTTTGTGTTAAACCTGAATATTCCAGCTTTCCGCCCCAGTGTTCAACTCAATCAAATCGAAGAAAAGTACAACATTCAAAACAAAATAATCAGAATAAAACAAAGAGCACAAATCAAAAACAACCTACACATCCCGTCCTGTCTTACTATGTCAGCACTGGGTTGCACCAGCTATGCATAAGTTCAAACGTAGCCTAGTTTGAACATAATTTCTAACTTAGGTCAGAGTTTACATGCTTCTAACATTTTAAAGGTTGCACCAGCTGAAATGGTTCCAACGTAAATCTGACACCGAGCCCTGGGTAGGTGTGAAGTCCTCCGTAAAATAGCGGTTGACACGACGCATCGTTTTGAAAGGTTAACTAAGAGGATGAGGAGGAATGAATTATACCGGCAAGCAAAATATATTTAGGGTTAGATAACTTTGTAATTAACAACTACTAATTTAACAGTTTGCCAGTGTAGGTTATCGTTATGGGTTTGTTATAACGTTACAATTTAATAACAGGGCAGCGTTATATCACCCTGTGTTGTCTAGTTGACGGTTTCACCACTCGATGTCACTGTTATTTTGCTCTAGCTGTATATTAAGGTTGTATTTATCACCTAGTCATAATGCTTTGTTCTAGTTTCTGTACCTTTTTGTTGTTGTTTGGTGAGTAACGTTAGCTATTTTTAGCCATTAGCCTCTCGCTATTGCATAGCAAAGTGTTAGACAATTGGCACGAGAGACAACACGGTAATGTTATTGGCCACAGGAAGTGAAAACGTCATTTCCTGCCACAGTATTTTGGTTAGTGTGGACTTTACACCAGAGTAGCGAAGATGAACCTCACGTCTCCGCGGTGCAACCAAACAACACAGTTTTAGTATCAAACTAACTAGTTTCAGCGTATTGTTTAGTGTGGACTTTGCACCCTAACTTCAGAGAGAACTTGCGTATAGCTGCTGCAACGGGCTGCAGATCCCCTCTCCGATCATCCATCCCATACATCATTTAAATGCAGCATGACTACAGTCTCGCTCACACACTCCCATACCTGATGTGGTATGCAAGCATCCAACATGTTTGTACATGGTGCACACACTCAGAGGCAGTTACACAGCAACACCTGCAGTACCAGATCTTGTTGACAGAAAACTTTGGATAACCAACGTACAACCTTTGGATAACCAAAGACTTGCTATTCCCGAGAAGCCGCACGAACCTTCAAAGCACGAGTAACACAACATGTAATAACCACAGCGGCGTTATGTAAAGAGGAGTGAAACATGACATTGTCACACGCCTGCTTTTTGAAAAACAGCTGCCTTTTTGAAAACAGCTGGTTTCTAACTTACTTATTTGAATACAGAAGGTCATTTAGAGGTTAGAAACATGATGATGGACGTGTGAGGCACTGAATTATAATTATGACCTTTGTTCGTCTATGCTAAATTATTATAAAGGAATCCAACTGAATGAAAGGGAATATCACAGGTTGTTTTATGATCTCTATATGGCTGTTGCTTACCATTTCTACATATATTTGACATTCATCTATTTTATCCTCTCATGAGCACTCGTTCCCAAAATCCAACACAGATCTAACAACTAAAAAATGCTCTTTGGCTCACATACTGTTGAAAAAAAAAGTGTCCCTGGAAAATATGTTTTTACCAGAGTAATAAAATGGCCATGTCTTCAACACTCACACACACACTTTAACCCAATGTGTGTGTGTGTGTGTGTGTGTGTGTGTGTGTGTGTGTGTGTTATTTAGCCATTGACCTGTGCGCTGAGGGGAAACATGACTGTGAACAAATCTGCGTCAGCGCGCCGGGCGTCTTCACCTGCGACTGCAACAAAGGATTCAAACTGAATAAGGACAAGAAGACCTGCACACGTTAGTCAAGCCCCCCCGCACAAACACACACACACATTTACAGTGAAAGGAAATCGCTCGTGGTGCATCCACGCTGCTGCAGGAAGGGTGGCCGTTTTGATAATCAATTAGTAATGTCAGTCTCTTCAGTAAAAATATAAAACATTTGCTGCTTCCAGCTTCTTAAATGTGAATGCTTCTGTTTCATGTTATTGTAAATTAAATCCTTTTGGGTCTTTGGACTGTAAGACATGACATGACTCAGGAACCACTTCATTTAGCCTAAAAAATGCATTGATTAATTTGAAAAATATATCGTTACTGTAGCTGCAGCCCATAGCTACAGAAGAAGAAATGCGTTACTGGTGTTCAGCAGCATATTTCTTCTTCTTGTGCTTTCTGATGAATTCAAGCGGAAAATGTGAATTTTACATGACTTAAGTAGAACCACATACACACAGAGACAAAGACAAAACAACTCAAACACACAGTGTTTCCAGTGTTACATTACATTAATTACCAATGGGAAATAACTGTGTGTGTGTGTGTGTGTGTGTGTGTGTGTGTGTGTGTGTGTGTGTGTCTGTGTGTTATTTAGCCATTGACCTGTGCGCTGAGGGGAAACATGACTGTGAACAGATCTGTATCAGTGCTCCTGGCGTCTTCACCTGCGACTGCAACAAAGGATTCAAACTCAACAAAGACAAGAAGACCTGCACAAGTCAGTGAACTTCACACACACACACACACACACACACACACACAAAAAACATTTTTCTATATCATGTGCTTCTCCTCAGATCATCTTATGTGTGTTGTCACAGTTTCATCCCTGATTTTAAATGTACTTCAGGTTACTTTTGTTGTCAAATAATGTTTTTCAGATCTAGGAAATACATTCAAGAGCCGGGTGTTTGACTAACGTGTGTCTGTAACCTCTCTGGAGCTCTACAGGTTGAAAAAGCAAAAAAAACAAAAAACAAAACCAACTCATTGTGTCACTGAGCTGTTATATAACAGCAGCCATATTGTCTGAGCTTATCTCATGCTGAATGGTCAATGGCAAAGTCCCAATCCCTCAACAGGAGTTGAGGACGCGGTTAGTTTCCACCTCTGGTTTGCGTTTATATAACAAAATTGGCCATTTCAACATGTCCCCAGTGCAAATGACACCTGTGAATTTATATGTAATATGTGTTTATTGACTGTGTACTTGCAGACATGGACCTGTGTAACACAGTGGAGCATGGCTGTGAGCACCAGTGTGTGAGCACTCCAGGATCTTACTACTGTATCTGTCCGGAGGGACAACTGCTGCAGGAGGACGGCAAGAGCTGCGGCAGTAAGTCGACTCTGATCTCAGTCGCAGAGGTCCAGACTCAACACAGTTTACCGGTGTGGGCAATGCATTACAGGACAGGTTCTCTTCACCGCAGGCCTTATTATAATCAAGTCTCATCACTCAGAGTCAAAAAACACAACTTCATCAATATGAGTCTGGAGAAACTCATCACTCTGCTGCAGTTAGAGGGCTGCAGGGGGATTCAGATCCTGTGGGTCCTGCAGGACCCAAGAGAAATGTTGCAGGTGCAGGATACAGGTACAAGGGCTGGAGCAGGAGGTCAGCATCGTAATCACATGTGTCTTAGATCAGTCTAAGCCAACAGAAAGAAAAACCAAGAACAACATTCTGACAGTTAAAACTGTTAATTAAGGATATGAACCCAGAATGAATCAGGAATCAGGCCATGTCGTGATCAGATGGGCTGAGATCAGCGTTACAGTAAGAAAAGAGGGGGATATTTCTCAGGAGATGAAATAAAGAAGTGTGCGAAAATCAACCAAATCTCATGCTGATGTTAAAAGCAGCTTGGTCATGTCTGGGAGGAACTGGCTGGACAAAGATGGGATTTTCTTTTGAATTTTCCTTTCCTCCGGGGAGGCTGAGAGAAACCCAAAGTGCCTGCCAGTAACCTTCATCCAGCACCTCCAAATGGAGATTTATACTTCTACCTCTGCTCCAACTGCAGGATATCTTTTGTTACTATGACAACTCTCATAGGAACCAGAGCAAAATATCTGGCTTTCTTTCTAATTTGACTATGTCTGAATACTTGAGTAATACTGATCTATCAGCCTGATACTTTATACTGGGGCCATTTTTTCACATAGATAGTTACAGAACAACAACAACAAACTTTGTGTTTACGTTACCGACACAGTTTTAGGACTGACTTGCTCAAATGTACAAGTTAAAGCTCGACTGATACTGAATTTTTGAGGCCAATCCTGATATCAATATTTGACAGTTTAATAACAATATGTGCACCACTATAATTAACACAAACAACCATTTGTGATGAGAATCCCGTAAATGTCAAGTATTGAAACCAAGATATGTACAAAGAAAGACATTTTACAGTTTTACTCAAATATATCTTTGCCATTTCTGTGCTCAAATTTCTAGTTCCTCATCGGTCGACATGTGCATTAATACCACATCTGTGATAAGCTAAACATAATAATAGCTAAAGAAC
The DNA here is from genome assembly GCA_002120245.1 of Maccullochella peelii. Lineage (NCBI taxonomy): Eukaryota > Metazoa > Chordata > Actinopteri > Centrarchiformes > Percichthyidae > Maccullochella > Maccullochella peelii. The sequence continues at coordinate 35,419 of LKNJ01003792.1, read as the reverse complement.
AAACATTAGTACTCTGTATCTTGTTAATTCTTAGTCTCCCTCTCTCTTTCTTGTCCCTTTCTCTCCTTCAGCCTGCAAGTCTGCCAACATCGACCTGGTGCTTCTGATCGACGGCTCCAAGAGCGTCCGCCCGCAAAACTTTGAGCTGGTCAAAAAGTTCGTTAACCAGGTGAGCCGTGTTTTCGTATAAACAACCACTGTATTTTAATGTCATGTATTACACTCGGCCTAAAGTAACAACAACAAAAAAAACAACTAAATGTAATTCAACAAATTCAAATCTAAAATTAAATATATCTTGAATAAAAGAATTCCCTCACAGCGCAGATGTATGGATGCATCCGCCACCAGTTAATCACAGGCTGATCTGTAACATCGGCAAAACAGCTTGCGTTTGTTAGACTGTCCTCCCCGAAAATACGTCCGTATAGGTCGTCTGTGCAGCAGCTTATTACGACCTATATTTACGTTTGTATGTACAGCGACCTCTAGTGGCCGTAGTAATTTTGACGGGAGCAAAGGAGGTAGTCCGGTCCCAAAACAAGGTAATCAAACTGTAACAAGCAATTAGTCAACAGATCCGGCAACAAAAGCACAAAATCTGCAGAATTGTAGGACAAAAATCACAAATATTCAGCAACAAACAACAGAGCATTTGTTTGTTTTGGTGCACAGGAAGTGACATATGAATTTTCCATTTAAAAAAACAATAATATACATAAAAATTGAAGTACACTAATAAGAGTGCATGCCTTGTGTCACCTGCACCTTGTGTCAGATGAATCTCCCTCACCTCCTCCTGTGCTCCAGGTTGTGGACTCTCTGGATGTGTCTGCTCACAGCACCAGAGTTGGTCTGGTTCAGTACTCCAGCCGGGTCAGGACAGAGTTCCCTCTCAACATGTACCACACTGCTGACGAGATCAAAGCTGCAGTCATGAAGGTGAAGGTGTCGGTTTCCTGTCTGTATCTTCAACTTTTATGTTTTAATACCAGATGCATCACCAACTACCAGTGTAACAGAACTGCCTGCCCCCCGTTATGGGCCCTCATCAACTGTGAACTGATTTCAGCTACAGCACTTGGGGCTTGAACTGTTGTCACTGTCCTTGTGTAGGTGGAATACATGGAGAAAGGCACCATGACAGGTCTGGCCCTGAAACACATGGTGGAGAACAGCTTCTCAGAGGCAGAGGGCGCTCGTCCTTCCAGCCGCAACATCCCCCGAATTGGACTGGTCTTCACAGACGGACGCTCCCAGGACGACATCACAGAGTACGCCAAGAAGGCCAAAGAAGCCGGTAAGACTCAACTAGTGTAAGGGTCAAACTGCATGTACAGTTTGTTTTCTTGGCAGAGTGATCATCTGATTCCAGTCCCCATAGATGAATGTTTCTGTGCATGTACGCAGGTATCACCATGTACGCTGTGGGTGTTGGAAAAGCCGTGGAAGATGAGCTCCGTGAGATTGCATCTGAGCCCGTGGAGAAACATTTCTATTACACCACCGACTTCACTGCCATCAACACCATCGCTGAGAACCTCAAACTCAATGTCTGCCCAGGTACAAATACTCTGGACCCGACTGCAGTGTAGCATACTTCATTCAGTACACAACACGCAAAAGATAATGTCACCTCTCATTTTTGTGTGACAGCATATTAACAACTTACATAAGACATTAAAGATGAAACATACAGTACATTTGGCTGGAAATCTGTCTGACGGCAGGCCACAGTGGCAACTTATTCCCACAGTTCATCACCAATTCATTCATGTTTTGTAAATAGAAAAAGCTGCTCATCCTCTTAATCTTAAAGGGGGGAAAAAGTACCAGTAAATGAAGTATTTCACTTTTGTGCAACTTTAAACCTCTTAGATGAACATATTGTATATTTACTTTATATGATGATGATGAAGATGCTTGTTAGCGTGCAGATAAAGATTTTGCTTTAAAATCATATGATGCACTTAAAAATGTATCATGACTCATTGAATATTGAGCTTGTTCACTTGCAATTCTTTTGTTTCATTGTTTAACTTTTTAACATTTTAATTCAATTGTGTCATGAACACAATTTAAAAAAAACAACAACATCTAAGTAAGTAAGTAAAATTCAAAAGATGAGACTCACATGTGGTGCCGGACCCAGTGTGTGTGTGTGTGTGTGTGTGTGTGCTGGCAGGTCCCTGTGACGATGTCTTGTTCTTTGGCTCCATCTGCTGACAAAAGCACACGGCAGTTGTAGCGGTCATTGATTACACCTACTGTTTATACCTGATCCACTCACACTTTACTGATTATCTATTATTGGCCACCTTGTGGTTGTAATGTTTATTACGTTTAATTCATTAATGTTTATGGTTTGCTTTGTTTTTTGTGTGTTGATAATTGTATTTCTATTTTTTTTTTTCCACTCCTTTGTTATGTAGTGATCGTTATATATGTTGGGACCCCCCTCAAAAACGAGATGGTACATCTAAAGGGGTTTATCCTAATGAAAAAAACAATAACAAAATATAATACCAAAAATTTCTTTTAAAACATAAAGCACTGAAAAGGGTAGTAATTTAGAGGTTAAACTTGTTTTAATGTGTTAAGATTTTTAAGTTTTTAGGTGGTCCAAGGTGACACTAAAGCTAAGTAATTCATATTCACTGGAAACCCTCCCATCATGTTTTATGAGCCCAGTATCACATGGTTCTGTTACGTGGCATGGTTCAGGCAGCTGGGAAAGGACCCAAATGCAGACAGGAGTTGTTCCAAAGGTTTATTGACTTACAGGTGGGTACAGGTAGGCAGGCAACAGGTAAACAAACAGGTAAGTCCAGGTTTGGGAGACAACAGGAGCACAAGGAATACATCCAAAAATGGGAACATGAAAACCGAGCATAAGGAACAGAGAACAAAGAACAGGAACAAAGTAAGAAGGCCGGTATGAATAGGGAAGGGACTGACGAGGGAATCAGGGGCAGGTGTGTAAAAGGGAGCAGGTGAGGCTAATTAGACACATGAGGGCAGGAACATACAGGAAACAGGAAAGACACAACTTCAAAATAAAACAGGAAGCAGACAAATTAACGGGAAGTAACAGATTCTCCCTTAAGTAACTAATAACTGCATTGTAAAGACAAATGTAGTAAAGTGAAAGTATAAAGTGTCACAAAATATCTGTCTGTAACCTTCTTTCCCTTCCCTCCCCCCCTCTCTTTGTGCCTTTGCAGAGGAGAGTCAGGGGGAGATCGAGGTGAAGGACCCGTGTGCCTGTGAGAGTCTGGTGGAGTTCCAGCAGGCCACCATGAGCAGCCTGGAGCAGTTCACACAGAAACATATCCTTTAAAAAAAGGGACTAATACAAGCTACCAACTCCAGTCCCCCAGTGAGAAATAATTAAATATTCTTTAGAAGCCTCTGTGACTGGCTTTCTAATTTAGATCTGTGGTGGCAGTTCAAACAGGAACAAGCAGATATAGAGACCAAAGACAGGAAAATACACCAAATTGGGGCGGTCATTGGATTCAATGGTAATATATATATTTTTTAAAGTGACTAATTTGATTTTAAGGTCAAGATAATGTATGTTACAGATGTGGAACTAGTTACATCTGTCTTTTGACTGATTTGGACTTTGAGTCATATGAGTCCCAAATACTTCACTAACTGTTCCAAGTGGAACCCACAGAGGAACGTCACCCCAGTTTGGTGTATACTTGTACAAACAGTTTGGTCTGTACAAATCAGGGAACATTTAAAGGATAAGGCTACCGATATTCTACATTTGTATTCTACAAGTATTGTGTGTGTGTGTGTGTGTTCACTAACATGATCACACACTGTAGTTTGTTTTTATCCCACACACACACCATCCTGCTGCCCCCAATACTCACTAGAGCACCAAATGTGGATTCATCCGCCGCTGAAAATAGTACCCAACAAATGCACTATTTCCTCCTGTTTGAGTAATGAGCCTTTTGAAAATATGAAACTATAAGTAAGACGTTTTTAAAGATTAAGGATGGCGGTGGCCGGTGCTGCATTGGCTCATGTGTTCGACCAATTACTGTACACTTAAGTCATTCAAGGTTCTTCTTGTGCTGGGAGAGTACCTGCTCTGAAGTAGAAAAAAGGCTGATCTACGATCGTTCCCAGTTCTTGCAGTGTAAACACAATAAAATGGGGGGGGNCTAGTTACATCTGTCTTTTGACTGATTTGGACTTTGAGTCATATGAGTCCCAAATACTTCTCCAACTTCTTGGGGGGGTCTTCTCCAACTGTTCTTAGAACTATGAAAAAGTTCCGGTCCGAAAATGTCTTAATTTGTAAACCGGCAAATATTTGACATTTGTCAAAAATCTGATCGATGTTCATGTATTTACTACCTGTATGTTACCTGTATTATTATTCCTTAATTCACCTGTCTACTGTCTGGGATGACTGCTCGTCTGGAGCAGCTGGAGAACCAGCTTCTCTCCAGGAAGTGATCTGGTCATCACAGTGAGCGAGCAGGACGCCACAGAGAAAGAATAACACAATGAGGAGGAGGAGGAGGGCACGTCAGAAACCCTTCCAGTCAACGGACTTAACCAAAGTGTCTTTTCACAAAGCCTTTGTAGCCTTCACTCGGTCTGTTACTCCTCATGTTTATGAGGATGACATTATCTGAAAGCTTGTGATATAGAATCATATTTCTGGTATAGATGTAAATGACCTAATTTGTACACTTTTTGTCTTAAAAAAAGAAAAAAAAACACCACCACATTCACTTTCCCACCATCACTGAGCAAAGCAGCTGTTACAAGACAAAACAACCAATGCTTTCATAAAACAGAAGGATTTTACATTTCCACGATTCCCCAGGAAATCTTCTGCATATCTGTGTGGAGCTACAGTGTACATGTACCAACAAACAAACAGAATTTAGGATACATTTAAGGGGTTGTATAACATTTGTTACTGGCCTCCATGTAACGGAAGTTATAGCGCTTCATCTGTGCAGCACAAAGGGGATTGTCGGCCATCTTTGCAAACTAGATGTAATCAGTGTACTGTAGATATTATTAGATATGAGCAGAAAGGTTTTCATCACACAGTGTTCATTCATAGTCACACGCCGTTCGTCTGTTTCCCTTAGTGCCCTGTTTATACTTGATCTGTTTTGTACGGTTTGTTAAATGTGATGTATTTATAGCAGATTGGTTTGTTTTTTAAGTACCACAGTAGAATAGCAAATAAAAAAAGAAGTTATTACCACTCCCAATATTAAATTGGCTTGGGTCATTTTCATACAAACTCATTACTTGCTTGCTTGTAGAAACTAGTTTTGATCACAGGCCTGACGAGAAAAGTGGTTTAGATTTAAAAATAAATGAATAAAAAAGGGAAGATAAGAAGTTTAAAGTATCACTGTTCACTAAAGCTGTGATCTGTTGTTGATAGAGAAAATGTGATGAATTGGCCTTATTATATATCACATTTGTTCTTCACTCTGCACTTTCTAGATTTTGTCTTAACATGTCTGAGTGTTGGTGTACATACGAGTCAATAAACCCTCCTCAAGTGGTTCACATGACATTTTTGGCAGGAAATCCTTCCGTCTATCTTCACCCTGAAGTGCTCAGTTATATCGCCAGCCTTGTCCGACCAGTCTGTCATAATCTAGCCACATTAGACTCATGCAGAATGAGAGGCCTCACAGGGCACTGTATGTACATTAATGACCATCGTAACTATTGTAGTTGGTCTCACTCTTCTAGTTTTGTAAAAAAAATAAAATAAAAAAGCCCACCACAAATGTATACCCCTTTATATTTGAATGCCTGTATGTTTTTGTATATTTTCTAATAGCTTTACCTTTTTGTATTTGTCTGATGAATCCCTGTATTACAGCACAGAAGGCAATAAAAGAGTGAACTTTTCACTTTTGAGTGATGTGTTGTTTTACATTTCAGGGGCCGCATCCTTCGAAGGCAGCATTTGAAGGCCGAATGCGTCACAGCGGCGCTACAAGGCTGTTCCACTTTTTTAATATGCATTTCATGATGTAGTCAGGTCCCAAACGGTTGACTCTATGTCAGCGTTGGCCTCACAGGTTCAGGGCTGATTTAAAACAGCAGATGGCGTGTTGAGCCACTTTCAACCCATGAAATTTGGTAAGAAAAGTCAATATTAACATCAGCACTGATGTGTTCCATCACAGTACAGTCACATCATTTAGTTTATAGCTCAAAGTGTGCACAACCTCTTTAATGCACAGGCAATTTGTTTTCAGTGGGAATCCAGGAATATTTTAAGTGATTTGTTAACATAACAAGATAGGGAAAGCGATGGGGAACGTTTATCAACACTTTAGTTTAAGTTCCCCTATTTAGCATTTAAAAGTAGTATATAAACATTAAATCAATGGTTTAAAACACACCATAATGTGGTTGTAAGCAGCTATAAGTGTTTATTAATGTCTTTGTTAACAACTATAACATGCCCATAACTTGGGCATTGCGGTTCATGGCCTGCGCCTTTGCCCCTAGGCTCATGGGTAAAGTGTTAAACTGTTTAAGTGTCAGCCACCATTTTGAGCGAGGATGCAGCAATCCAGTCTGCTGGATCTGGATCAGATCGATACCGATCTTATTAAGCAGATCAGACATGACCGATCCACAATTAAAACAGATTTTGTCATCAATGTCATCATAAAAAAGTTTTTGTGTTTCTGTTCAGTTCCATTCAGTCAAGGCGGGTCGCTGGCTCAGTTTTTTGGTCCTCATGTTTCTTACATTAAATTGATTCCATTTAGTTCCACATAGAGTGGGTCACAGATTTTACATTTGGGAAACACAGAGCACTGGTATCAGACTGAGAATTGGTATCAGGAGAGAAAAACTCATACTGGTGCATCCCCAATTTTGAGACAACACAATAAGTGTGATAATAATAAGTAATAAAAAAATAAGCGATTCATAAGACACGCAGTTTTAATTCACTAAAACTGGAGAGTCAGATTATATCATCAATGAAGTCCTTACAAACATGGATGGATTCTGAAACAGGAGGCCTCTGGGCACAGATGTGTAAAAGACCTCCAACCCCTCCAACATGCAGTTGGAGCAAAACACCCAGACGGAAAGAAGTGAACCAGAACTCTCAGGTGCTGCTGTTGGTTGAAGAACTGCAGCCGAGCATCAGTATTTTAGTCACACTGGAGATAAAGAGCAGCTGTCTGACTCCTGTCCGAAGCTCCCTGCCACTGCAGATCCACACGGACACTCCTCTGCACACATATAATAAATACTACCACACAAAATATTAAAGGAAACCATCATGAAAGCCTGAGATGCAGGTTCTGTTTTCTTTAAGCAGAGCTGTTCTGCTGTCAAACTGATTTAAATTGCTTTAAAAATGTTACTGTAGCCTCAGTGTGCAGCTTTATTTTATGGGTCGTTAATGGTTTGAAAATGTTCAAGAAGTTTCCTGGAAAGAACTGGATAACAGGAATGTCCTTGACTGAAAGGCTCCATTCAATCCCGATTTATTTGGATTTGGTTGGCAGATACTGAATGTTACAAGACTCTGATGAAGATCGGGAGCACAAAAAAAACAAAACAAGCACATCCCTATAACTGAGCTGTGTGACTTTCCAACAAGAAACTTCAAACAGAAGCTCCTGGGCCTGTGTCCAGCAGGCCCGTTCAGTAATCCTTCCATTCACAAGAGAATATTGTGCTCGAAGTGTTTAAAACAATTAAACCTGCTCAAAAAAACCTTCAAATAAACATTCAGTTTGGTGCCTTTTTACTGCCCGTAGAAGTGCCTTTAAACCGGAAAATGACTAAATACTCAATACATCTTTTTATTCCATCAATATTCTATAATTAATTTCTAAAGTCCACAGAATCTCTATAACAGGAACAAATCCCTGGGTTTTTTTAAATAATCTACAGATTATGTCACTAAAAAGATGTTCAAGCTTTCATATTTTTGGTTATAAAGGGGTTAAAACCAGGAGTTACTGGGTGATCAATTGTGTGGAACTCAAAACATTTTCACTAAACTTTTCTTTGTTAGGCTCACAGCATAATGTTGAGAAGTTTACATTTGAATGGCGATGAGCACCCCCCCGAGAAGTTTGCTCTCAGTGGATCAACAGTATGTTTTGTTTTGGAACAAAGGGTAAGCAGGCGTGCAACTGAGTGAAACACTTAAAGGAACAAAGCTAATTCCTTGTGGATTTCCATTTGATGTGTTTAAAGAGCAGCTCCACGGGGATCAGTTACTGCTTTCAAACAAAGAGCGTCATTACTGACAATGACCTTATGGACATTTTCTCAATAGACTGAGATGCAAGACGTGTTTGTTCCAGTGGTTCCTTCCTTCCTTCCTTCCTTTCTTCTGAACAAACATGACCAAGTATAACAATACTTTTTACTCAGATTGAAAAGATTTGATGCAATTAACAATTATCTTCATTATGATCAAACTGCAGATTAATGTTTAGGATGCACTGATCAGATACAACTTGATTGGTACCGGAGCCGATACTGACCTTGTTAAGCATATCGGTTATATCGGCCATGACATGACTGATCCACATAAAACACAGTTTCTTTATCAATGTCATTATGAAAACTCAGCGTTCAGTTATATCCTTTCAGTCACGACCCCAACTCAGTTTTCAGTGCTACAGCAATCTCTGGCTTCATGGTATCTTACATAAAAATGAGTTCCACACATCCCACAAATTTGGGGAACGAGAGAAGTGGTACAGTACTGGATCAGCATTGACAGATACCCTGAGCTGAGGTATTGGAATTGATATCCGGAAAGATAAAGTTGTATTGGCGCGTCCCTACTTAGATCCTCGATTAAAAGGGAAATTTCGCTTGCCTTATTTTATTTTGATGTCCAATCAGCATTGATGGTAAATGTAGTCCGCTGAGGCCATAAATTGCTCAGTGCGTGCTATATTCATATTCAGTTCTCCTGCTCGCGGAGCCGTGCCGGCGGTGCCTACATGTACCAGGATGCGTTACTCGCCAGCTTCTGACGCCCAATCCCCAAATCCTTTTAAAACTGCCCACGCTGAAATTCATTGTTCAGTTTCTGTTAGCATCAGAGGGCAATTTGAGCAAAGGCACCACCAGTCGCCCGCGCTCCGCTGCATTTCTTCTGGCCCGAATATACGTCACTGTACGCGTCAAATGTTTCAGCTGCGCTGCAGAAACACAGAGAACATCTGCAACTACAGCAGGCGTTCTTCACACCATATCGCTAACTTGGGCAGATAGAGAGAAGATTAAAAATCTGCAAAATGGTTCTTTAATTTATTAATTATGTGGTCTATAAAATGTCACAAAATAGTAAAAAAATGCACATCATAATTTCCCAGAGCCTAAGTTGAGATATTTAAATGCCTTGTTTTGTCAGACCAGCAGTCCAAAACCCACACATTTTCAGTTTACAATCATAGAGGACTAAGAAAACCTGAAAATATTCACAAATTTTGCTTAAAAAGTTACTTAAACTCTAAATAACAGATGAGTTTACAGGATATAGAAACTCTTTCGATTGTAAGTTCGATGAATTTAAGACGAAAGCAGTAAAGTGAAGTTGCTATAAGTGTTTCAGAAACACAAATCTTTCCATGTGGCTTTAAGAGTTTGAAGTGATGCAACAGCTTCATGGTAAAGTTGTGATCATCGCTAACAAACTTTGAAGTTTCTGTTAACTGGTTTCATAGTAAAAGTTTATAAAAGAGCAAACAAGTCAGACATGTGAGGAACAAAGCTTTTCTCCTTGTGGATTACCACTTGATCTGTCCACAGAGAATTTTTGTTTTGTTTTTACTCAACATTGATAATGTCAGTGAACTTAATCACCTGTTCTCCATTGAGTATGCTGCAACTTGTTTTTCCATTTACTTAAAAAGGCCATTTACAGTAAATCATCTTAAATATCACAGCTAATAGACTCTTTTAATGACAATGAGGAGAAACTCTCTCAGAAGACACATCTAATAAATCCCTTTGCTGCTGTGTGTGTGCACTGCATGCTGCATGCTACATAACAAGCTGCCCCAGTGTGTGTGACCTTTTCTGATGGGGCCTAATGAGGGCTGATGAGATGGTTGCTCGTCCTGTGTCCTGCAGCATGACTCACTTCCTGAATACACCGAGGATTACTGAAAATGCCAGGAGGTCCCAGAAGTCGTTCAGGTGGAAAGTGCAACGAAGTCTTGCTTACACTAAGTTTACTCAAGCGAGTGCAATGTTGTGCTGCTAAACAGAAGAAGTCACGATTTTAGTTTCTTAACAGTTGCTCTGAGTGATTTCATAACAAAATATTTTAACAGAGGCATAATCTGCCTTTCCCTCTTAAATTACGAGGCCCGGTCATTATAATTTGCACAATGAGAACTGTTAAACACTTAAAAAGTAAGTCACAAAATCACACATTAAAAAATAAATAAATAATTGGAATCAAACTAATTAGACTTTGGATGTGATCTGTTACAGTGCAGCTCTGTTTGAGCCCAGCCAATACTGGATTTTTGAGACTGTATTTTTAACATATATACAGAACAAACAAAAACGCCATCAGAAAATGCTGGTATTTTTGATAGATACATGCATTTCGTGGCATTTCTTGATGAGGATCCCTTAAATGTAGTGATTAATGAACACTGACTAAGACAGGAAGTAAACGGGACATTTCACAATTAGTTTAAATAAACTTGCTCTCTGGCTGACAAATTCTGTATGTAATAGCAACACTGTTTATAAATGACACCATTTATGCCATTTCTGTACTGCAATGTCATGTCAGATGTAGCCAAACATACAGTACATGCCAATACAGTGTATCTGTGATAAGCTAATATCAATTCCAGCCTTTAATTGAGAAAATTCTTGTACACATATAATTTTACACAACACCACCAAATGAGGTCACAATGATCATGATACAAAAACTATACAACATAATGGTGAGAGATGTCCCACAGATCAGATGATAAAGGCCTTTACACACCGGGGCGTTTTTTTCATGCATTAATTCGCACGTCAATATGTTTCTTCGAACAGTTGTTTTTGTCACGAGTACTTTCACACTGAACGCAAATATTACGCAGCAAAAAAGCGACGTAATTCTTTTTCGGAACAAGGTCAATTTTTTTGGGAGCTTTCGCAAGGCATAAACGTCTGTTGGCATAAACCAACGGATGTCACGTCACAACTCCTAGTGACAATGGTGGACCTGTTGATTGTCATATATATATAAAATACAGGGTGTGAAAACAAAGGACTCAAAAAAGACAATGAACCCGAGGACAACATGTGGAGCAGCACCGTCGGATGCAGGATAGTGAGCAGCTGATGTAGTTTACTTTTCGATGTAGCAGAGTTGGTAGCAGCAAGGCAACAGCGTCATAGCAGGTTAGGCTCGTCATATGAATCAAATACAGGAGGCAGTCTGCAGCTTTTTACCTGCCCTACCCAAAGTAACATATAACACTGGAGCATACAGATTGGAGCACACGCAGGCTTTAGTGTCGTATTTCTAGTATTTCGGTGTTGTATATTTTTACGTCCCCGTGTGCAAAGGCCTCAAGAAGGCTGCTTCTTTACAAAGCCTACAAGGAAAGGCCTCTGACACCTTAATGTTGAAGCTCACAGATGTTTTCTAAACATGTGCAAGAATAGAACAATTAAACAATTGTTGGGTCTCTGTACACATAAGGAGTCGGTCTAGACCTGCTCTTTATGACAAAGTGCCCTGAGATAACTTTGTTATGATATGGCGCTATATAAATAAAACTGAACTGAATTGAATTGAAAAAAAAAAAAAAAGGCTTACAAAAGGTGGAGGTTTGATGTTTGATTGGCGGATGTGGTCCCACAGAATTCCATTGATTTGAAACATCATGAGGATTCATTTATAGCTGCAAAGTCAATCAGGATCGGGCCTGAGTGTGGTACTTGGGTCAACTCAACAAATGTACCGAATCCATCTTGGTGATGCAGTCACAGTTGTGGAGTTGAAATTATTCTTTTTTTTATCTAGTCCTTTAAAAATAAAATGGGAATGCCAAAGCCCTATGTGATAGACTAAGTTGTGATAATGTAAAGCTGTTATGCTCTCGCTGTACGGATCAACTGACCGCACCATGACGTGGAGCTCACAGTGAAAGTAAGCATGGAACCCCCTACTTGAACGTCAACATGCTGATATTTATCAGGTATAATAATATTTACCATGTTCACTATCTTAGTTTTGCGTATTAGCATGCTAACATTTGCTAACTAGCACTAAACATGAAGAACAGCTGAGGCTGATGGGAATGTCATTGCAGGCATTTGGTCATAAACCAAAATATTGCGCCAAGTACAATTTAGCCGTGATGACGGCACCAAAGTCAGAGGATCAAAAAAGTGATTACATTTCCTCCTGAGAGGATAATGAAAGTCTGTACAAAATGTCATGGCAATCCATCCAATAGTTGTTGAGACATTTCACTGAAAAACTAAAATGTCAACCTTATGGTGGAACTAGAGAAAAAAATCAGAGGATCACCAAAGTCAGTAAGACTCATCCTCTGGGGACCTTGAATGTCTGTACAACATTTCATGGCAATCCATCCAATAGTTGTTGAGATGTTTCAGTCTGGACCAAAGTGGTGGACAGACAGACCGACCAACCACACAGTAAACCAACATCCAACAGCCATCCGTGAAAGTACCTACAGGCTACTTGAACTGGCTAAATCTGACCAAATATTGAAAAGATTATGGATTTTGTCCATCATTTATATAATTGATTCATTGATTTTTGTACATTTAGATTCATACTTGTAAGTTTAATTTTGCAAGTTGTACATTTACTCATCTACATTCATACTTCTAAAGCACACACACACACACACACACACACACACACGTATACATGCAATATGTAAATATGCATACGCACACCCCTGAGTCCTTCAGTGATGATTGCCAACCAAACGACATATAAAGTCTTAGGTTTTTCTGAAGCAGCAATGTGTTGGGTTGGTGTCCTGGTAAGTAATGTGTCATGTTGCCTCAAATATGTCACAGTAGAAATGAATGAAGTATTGAACCAACAATGATGTTAGCTTTTTATCAGTTCATTCATGTTGCTTTGATAGCTTTGAACTGTACTGTACTTGGCACTGTATGACACAACTGGTACATATTATATATACAGTATATATACTGAATACTGTATATAACTATGTTGGAACCAGGTTGTTTGGTTGTATATTGTCAGTGTCTCCAGAAAGCAATGACAACAATGTTTTACTGGTGTATTTTGTATTTTGTGTATCATGTGATTATTTTTTTCCTGTTGCAGGACATTTTATACATGAAATTCTCTCATCCAACACAATTTTGAGTCTGCTGGATGAAGAGATAAGGAGATACACGTTTGGTTAAAAGTCAAATATAAACTATTTGACAAAACATGACACTAAGGCCAATTCTACAGAACCATGTATGCTAATGCTTGTGCTGTTTAAAGGACCTTGAACTATGATTACATTTAAAAGACTGATCATCTAATTAAATGATTAACTTCTTACCAAATGTAGATATCTTTTAGATATACGTCAGCTTGTTTTATATGACAAGTTGGAAATGACGCAGATGATATTGAGTGAAAATGATTGAATGAGTGTACACCTCATGTTCTTTTTGATCCTACATGCTAGATTTTATCTTTCAAGTTGATACCCTTGATTTAATCCTGAGGTGAGTGCTTCTTATTCTTAATGTTGGAAAGAAATGAAATGAAAGAAACGAACGCTCACAACAATGTCCAACAGTTGCTTCAGATGTTTTGGAAGTAAAAATATCGAGGCTGAATTTGAATATCTATGATTAATACAGATAGAAATACTGTAGATGAGTAGAAAAAGGACTGTGGAAATTGTCATGATCCAGTTTAAATAGTGTATATCTCAGACTCACTGCCTCACGTCATAATGTACAGTAACTGTAGAAGTGATGCTCCAATGGAATATAATGATTGTTTTTTGTGAAACTTGCATTTTTAAAACATATTTTGATAAGTGACATTTTTTTAATGTACAATACTTCCCTATTTAATACCAAAACTCTTTCCTCAATTTAACAAAAGTTATGTGTTGTTTATATCATAATATTGTATAAACATATAAAACATTTATAATAATAATAATAATAATATATAAAAATATGTTTTTTCTGGGAGTTTTCTGCTCTTCCAGTTGAGTACGTGTTGCAAAACAGGGGACTGTCTTATATGTGGGTCAATAATGATTGCCAATCTTTACTTATTCATGTCTTCTCCTCTGTTAGATCTTCAGCCTTTCAGAGATGAACGCGTCATCTGCCAATGTGACCGTGGTCATAGAGTACCGAGACTCTTTCGCTAAAGCTGTGACCAAGAATGTGATCGTTGTGGTTTTCAGCATCTCCATCAACTACATCAATGCATGCCTCATTCAAACGTTTCGCAAACACCAGGTCTGACATCCCTTTAATACATTTACTAAAGAAATATGCTAGAAATAAATATTGAAATTAGTGATGTCCTGATCAGGTGTCTTTGGCCCTGTTCCCATTCCGAGTCCGGAAAATATTCAATGCTGATTAAATATATATCTGGTATACTATATTTAAATTTTTTACGAGCTACTTAATCCAAATACTGGAGGTCCTGGTTCATGAGTATTAAATTGATCACCTTAAACTTCTGATATGATACGAATGAAAGTTTAACTTGGAGAATGCCACAAGAGGAGACGTGTGTCACTCACATTCAGTCCATTTGAAATTGTTCTTTACTCACAAACAATCTTTGATGAGTTCAGACAACGGCTTGCTGAGAGCACTTCAGACAGCAGACAAGTAAAATTTTGTTCTGTCATCTAGTCACTCACGGAATAAACGTTAATTAAAGGAAAGCTGATGTGATCTGCCACCGGCGACATTTGACATTTTAACCAGCGAAAGCAACGGTGAGTGCCGGCTAAAAATGAGAAGCTGCTAGCTGAATGTTTTGTAATTGGCTCTTTGCTAATAAGATAGAGAGAGGAGTGATTCGACAACAGATTTAATGGCATCTGAGCTTGGTGAGTCCGAGTATTATGCCAACCTGGAGGTCAAAAGTCAGTAACTCGCACTAGTGCAAAATCATTTTTCCCCGTTCACACACACTTATTTTCACTTGCACTTGCAGCAAAATGCTCGCACTGTAGTAAAGGAGAGCAGCTCTGAAACACTAGCAGGCTGAAGTGGACAAAATACAGTACAGTAATAAAGGATCTGAATTCCATTCACATATACCCAGATCAGCCTCGATACCGTTCCCTAGAAACAATGGACAGTAGAAAAATGTTGATGTAGGATCTACGTTTCCTGTAGAACAAAGCTTCACCTCTCTCCTGTGTGCTTTTCCTCCCACTCTCCAGATCTTCTACACGAACCCTCGCTATATCCTGTTTTTTCACTTGGTGGTCAACGACATGATCCAAGTGACGCTGACCGTCACCCTGTTCATCATCAGCTACACCATCTACAAAATAAATGTCTCCGTCTGTTGCGTCTTCATCCTGATTGCGCTGTTCACCAATGAAAACACCCCTCTGAACCTGGCTTGCATGGCGGTGGAGTGCTACATCGCCATCTGCGTCCCCCTTCACCACGTGCAGATCTGCACCGTCAAGAGAACGTTAATGCTGATTGGTTTAATCTGGGTGACGAGCACGTTGTCTGTTCTGCCTGATCTGTTCGTCACCTTGGCCACACAGCCACTGGACTTCTTTAATTCCCAAGTGTTCTGCCTCAGAGAAACTGCCTTCCCAAATCCTCACATCATCAAGAAGAGGGATATTACATATATCGTGTATTTGGTTTTAGTTTGGTTTGTTATCTTTTACACTTACTTCAGAATTATGTTCACTGCAAAAACTGCTAGCAAAGATGCTAAAAAAGCCAGAAACACGATCCTCCTCCATGGGTTTCAGCTGTTGCTGTGTATGACAACATATGTAGCCCCCCAGTTATTAAATGCTCTACAGCAATGGTTCCCTAAGAATTATTCAGACTACCTCTTTGCTTGTTATATTATTGTACAGATCCTGCCACGATCCATTAGTTCAATCATCTATGGCATACGAGACAATACTTTCAGGAGGTACCTGAAAAGGTATCTGTTGTGTAGAGTCAGTATACAGTAAGCAACCATTCATAGATTATAATTAGGTCTTAAAACTTGTCAACTACAGGTTTTCCCAAACTGTTAAACATTTGTGTAAATCCAAACTCATAAATTGAAGTATAGTGCATGTACATTCAAAAGCTGTATGTGAAATTATTCACTGTTTCTGAAAGACAAATTATACTAACTACAGATTTGGACAAATAACAACTCAACTCAAACAGCCAATAACCAATCACATGTGAAATAACATAGTATCAGCTGTTGCTTGCTGCATATGGATCTCACTTATGAAACAAAGTGTGTGACAACTTGAGTATTGCTGCTGCACTCGTGACACACTCACCTCAACACATCAGAGAAATCTTCGAGTTACCTAGTGTGGTGGTGGGGTGTGGTTGAGAGAGCTCAGCTGCAGAGGACAGGGAAGGGGGGAGTGGCATGGTGTGTCAGTGAGTGCACACCGGGCAGCAGGTGACAACAGTCAAGTAATTAAACATCCTGTGCTTATATTAGCATCGCCTGTAGAGGAGGGTCGGAGAACACACAGAGGAAGACAAGAACCAAAGGAGGCAAACGACAGAGAGACTGCTGGGAAAAGTGGACCCAAAGGGCTGACGCAGGTCCGCAGGAGAGACGTCAGCAGCAGTGAAACTTACCTGTCGTGAGCAATAAAATAACTGGTTCCAACACTAACACCAAAGGCTATGCGTGTGATTTCTTAGCACCCAGTGGCACTAACCATGCTACATTGGCACCCAACGTCTGAAGGCTGAGGCACACCAGGGCGGAGCAGTCGGCATATCCTCCCGTCACTGTCCTGGGGAGAATGCTGGGCAAGCTGTGAGTGATAAAGATTGATGGTCAGTTGGTGCGCCCTGACGCCGCGCTGACATACCCACACTTTGCAGTGATCAGGGATAGATTATATCGGGTGTGTCGCGACCCACAGACAGAGGAGATAAACACCCAGTTGCTGGTGCTGAAGAGCCGTCGGGAAATGGTTTTCCAGGCGGCTCACTATAGCCCAATGGCTGGTCACTTAGGGTGTGAAAAGACACAAAACCGGATCATGGCCTGGGTTTTTCTGGCCTGGCATTTGGGCGGATGTGCGCCGCTGGTGTGCGTCCTGTCCCGAGTGCCACCTTTGCGGCCATTGCCATTAATGGAAATTCCGTTTGAACGGCTTGGGATGGACCTGATCGAGCCATTGTCTCCGAGCGCACGGGGACATCGTAATGTGCTAGTTGTGGTGGACTACGCAGCGTGATATCCCGAGGCAGTGCCACTGCGTTCCATTTCAGCTAAAAGTAGCAGGCACTGTTTCAAGTAGTCTCCCGCGTCGGAATCCCAAAAGAGATTCTGACTGATCAGGGCACATCTTTTATGTCACGAACACTGAAAGAACTTTACGAGTTATTGGGCATTAAGTCGGTGCGTACCAGTGGGTACCACCTGCAGACGGACGGCCTGGTTGAAGGATTCAACAGGACGTTGAAGTCCATGATTCGTAAGTTCATGCACGAGGATAGCAAGAATTGGGATAGGTGGTTGGATCCCCTGTTTTTCGCAGTGCAGGAGGTTCCCCAGGCCTCCACTGGGTTTTCCCCATTTGAGCTGCTGTTTGGCAGACGACCACGAGGGGTACTGGACCTGGTTAAAGAAGAAGAAGAAGAACTGGACCCTGGGGGGCGTCGTTTATTTGTCATACAGTGCAGACACACACACACGTAGGCGGCAGCAATGTCAATTGAAACACACACACACACACACATGCAGGAACATCCACCGATGAAACTCGAGTCTCTGCTTTTTTCCCATCCATGCCATCCTTCCTCCGGGGACAGCCTGGAGCAGTGGTCAGCCTTCAACGGCGACCAGGGACCAAGTCCAAGTGCTCGTACTGTGTCTTGGTCAGGCACAGGGAAGGAGAGCATCTGTTCCTGCATGTTTTTGTATTGGGGTTCTTTTTTTAAATGGAGGAAACCCATGTGAGCACAGGGAGAACATACAAACTCCACACAGAAAGGCCCAGGAGATAGCCCACCTGAGTTTGAGAGAAACTGGGAGGAGGGGCCCAGCACCAATAAAAATGAAATTCAATACGTCCTGGACCTGCAAGCAAAACTCCACACGTTGGGGCAGTTGTCACGGGAGAATTTGCTGCAGGCCCAGGGGCGTCAGCAAGGCCTGTACGACAGGGGGGGCCAAATTAAGACAATTTGCACCGGGAGACAAGGTTCTTGTATTGCTCACTTCTGCCAGCTCTAAATTACTCGCCAGGTGGCAAGGACCCTTCGTGGTCACACGATGAGTGGGCGAGGTCAACTATGAGGTGGTGCGCTCTGACAGGGGGAAGCACCCAACCACTTGAAACACAGTAAACATAAGGAGTCGGTCTAGACCTGCTCTCTATGGAAAAGTGCCCTGAGATAACTTTGTTATGATATGGCGCTATATAAAGAGACGGTGGAGGTGGCTCTGGTGTCGGGAGTGAAGGACAGGGATGAACTGGGTCCGGAGGTACCGTCCTCGGGGAGCCCGGCCGCCCTGCCTTGTGATGACCAGCTCACCCCGGCCCAGAGATTCGATACCACCAATTTACAGTGGCGGTTTGCCGATGTGTTTTCTCCTCGGCCAGGGCGTACCACTCTCATTGAGCATCGGATCGAGACCCGTCCGGACATGAGAGTGCGATCACGACCCTATCGCCTGCCTGAGCACAAAAGGAAAATTGTGCAGCGGGAATTGAAGGCCATGCTGGAGATGGGGGTGATAGAAGAGTCGCACAGTGCTTGGTGTAGTCCGATCATCCTGGTGGTTAAGAAGGATGGGACTATCCGGTTCTGTGTTGACTACCGCAGGGTGAACGACGTATCAGTTTGATGCCTACCCCATGCCCTGGGTCGACAAACTCCTGGACCGTCTGGGTAGCACTATGGAGGGTTTTTTATGAGCGTTGTTTGTCTCATGCACGCGCACGAGTAACGCGATGCACATTCCTGCCAATGGTTTCATACTAGTCCACTGATCTAGAGGTGGCGGTAATGCACCAAGAAACGCAGCAATGTGCAGGATTTGAAATACTTTTTTAAAAAATCGCACAAATCAAGTGGTGAGAAACACTGAATGTAACATAACTTTGTTTATAAGAAAACTCCACAAAAATTTAATAAAGCTTTGCTTGTACATGCTGGGAAAGCCAGGAACACGATTCTCTTCCATGGGTTTCAGCTGTTGCTGTGTATGGCCACATATGCAGCTCCCCATTTGAAAGATGATCTGCTGCAGTTGTTCCCTAAAAATGAACAGACTCTTTCTTAGCTTGCTATAGTATAGTATATTTCATGCCACTACCCATTAGTCCAATCATCTATGGCATACAAGAAAAGAAAGGAAAAACAAGGTATCTGTTGTGTAAAGTCACAATACTGTAAAGCAACCATTCAAAAAAACTTTACTCAGAAAGTCAGTCCAATAAAAGGAAAAGAAAAAGGAAAGCTTTGCACAACTCCAGGCTTTGCTCTCTTCAGTCATTTCTACTGAGTAACATGCAGAGCGTGTTAAGTTCAGACACACAGCTGGTACACATTTTTGTAATTAATCTAAACTCATATATCTACATAGCCGAGGTGCATCACATCCAGATTCAAGTCAGATCACATGTAGTGTTCATTCAGTGTTTGCCATTTCAACACTCATTTTTAAAAGAATCTTTAGATTTGAATAAAGATATCTGGCAGATGTCATGTCAGCACAGTGGGTCCAGATGAATTAGTGAGCAGACTTTCAGTTTCTGTCTCAGTGGATCAGCTGTACTAAGTCAAAGCCTCTGCTAGTGACAGTCCATAGATGTACGGGAATGCCTGTATTTTTGTAAACATACATAATTATGACAGCTGATGCAGTTCTTTTGTTATTCTTAAAAAACTTTTTTACATAAGTAGATCTTATAGAACTATAGATGTTTAATGTTTTAGTGTTTTCGCATGTGGGCAAGACAAATCGCAGAATTTATTTTGTTGGTGGTGTTGTTTTTTGTGGCCATATTGTCTATACTGCCCTAAATAGAGTTTTATTTTCCTTGGTTGCCTATTTTGGTCCACGATGTTATACATGCGAAATTTGTTTACGGGGGGCGGGGGGGATAACAGCTGGCATCATCTCTGACATTCTGCTGCATCATCCTGCTTAATATAAGGCCATCAAACTGATTTCAGACCAATTTAATGACCGGTGAAAGACGAGACTGAAGTGTACTGAGGTAGGAAAGTCTTTGATGCAATCACACTGTGTTAGTGCTGTACTCTGTCTCTATTACGATGTTGTTTGCAGTACTTCAATCCTTTGTAACTGTATGTGCATATAATGCTCAAGCACAGCACTTCTTCTGTAAAAGCGATAATTTTTCTAAATTCTAAATCGAGCATATCTCTAATACAATTCAACAAGTAGATGGTAAACACCATGTGTTTCGAGAAGTGGAAAACTGTTCATTTGAGAAGAAGAAACGTTTAAACGTGCTGTAATTCTTATATTTAAAAAAAAAAGATCATTCAACATAACTTTACATTTATATTTATTCATCTAGCATTTGTTGATCTTATTTTAAACTTGCTAAAAACTGGTGTGTTTATAAAAGCAAATAAGATTTTTCTTCTCACTTTCATGCAAGTGAGCTGTGGCTTGTTGGGAAAGTGTGACAGTCTCATTGTGAAATCTAAACCTTAAACTTTTTATGTGACTCCTGGTATTACAGTAAAGCATGTTGTGTTTTTGGAAAGATGCATGTAAGGATGAATGCTTTTCTTATAAAAAGTAAAGATAAGTTGATTGGTTGTAGATTTACTTTTTTCTCTGTGCATACTAATTCCTTGAATCGTTAACCAAGGCATTCCTGCACTTGTGAGAAGAAAATGAAGAATATTTTTGATACAAAAAAGAAGAAATTACAGTATGAATACATATGAATAAATATTCCTCTGTAACAGGGGCTTGCAGGATCCTCAAATCAACTCCATGAATTCCTCGTCTTATGGCTATAATGTGTCGAGTAGCCTGAGTAATCGAGACTCCTCCAGCACAGCTGTAGCCAAAAATGTGATTGTCCTGGCTCTTGGCCTTATCATCACCTATATCAATGGTACCCTGATTCACACCTTCAGAAAACACCAGGTCAGAATGCTTTATTATTTTTCATTATTATTCAATTATAAGTTATTATTATTAGTAGTAGTAGAAGATTACAGCAACTGGGTCGAGGTCTTCTACTATGATTTAGTTTATCGAGAGGTGCTCAGGTGAGGTGGCAGATATAAAGGGATTCCTGAAGAGCAGCGTTTATCTGTTTTTTTAATTTATTTTGTGCTTTGCTGCCTTGTGTACAGTGACAGAGTCAGACTCCTGATTTGTTTCAGTTATCTGAAGGTTTGCTGTTGAATGTTTAGTTGTCTTGGCAAGATTTATGGAAAAAAAACAACGCATGGCATAACGGGACATTTCTGTCATGGTAACTGAATGTTTTAAAATGCCCTGTTTGAATTTGTGTAATTTGCATATTATGATTTGTCATGTGGCCATCCTATTTGTCTAGTGTCTTCTAAGCCCATATGGTCTGGCTGTATCTGGTGCAGGACAGTCAAATAAACAAATCAGTCAATCAATCAATCAACCAAGTATCACTTGCATGGTTTAAAATAATAAAGAAAGATGACATGTTTTAACTGACTGATTACTTTCTTTTCTTCTCCTCTCCTTCAGATATTTTATGCAAATCCCCGTTACATCCTGTTCATCCACCTGGTGGTGAACGATATGATCCAGCTAACGACAACAATCAGCCTGTTTGTTTTAAGTTATATCTTCTACAAAATACATGCTTCCCTCTGCTGCCTCATTATTACCTTGGCTGTCTTCACCACCCTCAACACTCCATTAAATTTAGCCGCCATGGCAGTGGAGTGCTACATTGCTATTTGTTTACCACTGCGACACGCCGAGTTGTGTACGATCAAAAGAACATATATTCTGATTGGCTGGATTTGGGCCATGACTGCAGTCTCAGCCCTGTCAGATGTGTTTATTATTCTGGCAACAGAGCCTGTACAATTGTTTTATACCACAATTTTTTGTGACAAGGACACCCTGTTCAAACACCCTATACACGCGGAAAAGAGGGATGTTTCCTACATAATTTACCTAATTGGTGTTTGGCTCACTCTCTTCTGCACTTACTTCAAGATCTTCTTAGCTGCCAAAGAAGCTAAATCAGCTGATGGAGACGCAAAGAAGGCCAGGAATACAATCCTGCTCCATGGCTTTCAGCTACTGTTGTGTATTCTAACCTATGTAGCCCATATTATAAAAAGAGCTCTGGTGAACTGGTTTCCTACACAATCCATACATATAGTCTTTGTTTGCTATATCATCATCCAGATCCTTCCCAGGTTTGTCAGTCCTATTGTGTACGGGCTACGAGACAAGACATTTAGACAGCATTTGAAAAAGTACCTGCTGTGTACAGTGAGAGAGAGCATCAAACCATGGACTCAGGGCCAGAATTTAACACTCGCCAAGTGTGGGTAGATTTTCTGTTTGGCGAGTAGATCTTGAAGTATCCGCCACACTGTCGGGTAAATGTTTGTACCAAAATAGTAATGTAATAAAAATGCTGAGTGTCTCTACCAAAACTGCACAATCTGCATAATTCGTTTCAGGCCTTCCCTAACACACACACACATCTGCTTACTGTCTCACATACAACCACACACACACACAAACACACACACACACACACACACACACACAACCCGTGACTGTTCTTGATCCCATGCCATTTGAATGTAACTACTATATATTAAGTCATTTCAGAGATTGATTGCCTTNTATGATTATTGCCAAGGTGAGTACATATTCGTTTGTTATTATCTGTGTATAAAGAGATAATATATTGATTTGTGGCCATTTATATTTTACTATTATTCTGTGTGAGTGTGTCTGTGTGGCTCATTCTGCACAGTAGATAGATTTTATGACATTTGTTCTCAACTCTAGAATTAAATGATATTCAAACTAACTATGATGCTATAATGTTTCTCATCAACATGGTTTGAACTTTGCTCCTTTCATTGCTATCAAAATGTAAATTATGAGATAAATGTTCATAACTTTCAAGCTGTCAACTGTTTTCGACTGTTTCTGTTTTGGTGCTCCACAAACAACAGCAAACAAACAGAGAATAGTTATTTTTCACAGCAGACATTTTTACATGTAACAGCAGGAAACCCACAGGTGTAATTAATAACTTGTTCCAGGGTGCATGCTGGCTCACTGGGATGACTTACTGGGACACTGTTAGCGAGCATTAATGTTATACTTTCCTGCTACAA
>LKNJ01003791.1:2241-39704 GCA_002120245.1 Maccullochella peelii | reverse complement strand
GCACATTCCCATCAAATTAGAAGCAAGCGTCATTAAAAGCAACAGAGACGTCTCCCAACACATACTCACCTGTCGTAGACAAAGAACACCTGTCAGAGACAGAGCCCTTTAGTTAGCTGAGATGTCTAAATAGTGACAGTCTAATTCAATTGCAGTTGAGCCCAAAGGCAACACGGTAGCCTGGAACGTAATTTGTAATCAGCTGCACAACAGCAACTCAATAGCGCATGATTAGAGCCCCTTCACTTAAATGTGTTCAACTCAATGTTAAATCCACCAATCACTATAACACATTAGCCTATATTTTTCCTCTTCACATTGCCTTGAACACATAAAATCAGGTGAGGTTTATGAATAGGGTTTTTAGCAGTGCTTTGACATTATGCAGCCATACATTATTAAGGCTTCAACTCTCTGAAGAGGGAGTTATAATCTGATCTTTTGAGCATATCTGATACTTTGTCTGGACACACAAGTCTGCCACATACAGAGCAGCATGTAGATAGCCTTGCCACAGGGATGTTGACACAATTCGAATGTGTACTGAAAAGCCTCTTGCCATCTTATTTGCATTGACGGTGGATATAACGAGTGGAATCAGTGTTGAGCTTTAGCCCAGGTTTCAGTGAAGTTTATCTTGCTCTCACATCAAACTTGTTGCCTCTTTCTTCCCCGTAGACTTGACTGAGCTGAATGATCTGAGGTGTGTTTTAGAAGATGGATGGCATTTAATAAGTATGAAAACATACTAAGGTTGCATTAAAATGTAGCTCAGGAAAACATCACATGACTCACAGTGAAATATCACTTTCTGAGTACTTCCCAAAAACAGAACTAATGAAAGTTTCAAGGATCAAGATGAAGGTAAAGAAAAAGTGTCTTTGTTTCTTCTGCCCTGGAGCTTCTCCTCTTTATATGCTAACAAATGCACAGCCCCGGGGCCTGAATTACATTGGAGAAGCTTTTTGTGGAATAATTAACTAGTCACGTTACTGCTACCTGACACACTTCAGCCTACATGTACAATAGGCAAGTGTTATTACATTATTACAAGTGTAGGCAATTGAAAGGATAGACTGCACGAGGCCAAAATACAGTAATTTAAGTGGAGGCTATTGTAGCAATGTAATGTAATGTAATGCAATGCAATAATATGTATTTTTCTGCCACCAGTGGCCGCATTGAGCTCTTAGCAGCAGGAGGCAAGGGAGAAATGTAGTCAATGTAGATGCCGCTCTCTTTTCAGCAAGTGTTTTGTATCCAAAAGCCTTCAGAGCTCAGTCACTTTCTCCATTGGACTTCTGTGATCTCACTTTCAATCCAATGATTACATAATTTTCTCCTTCCATTACTGTCCAGGGTAAGCCTAATCCCTAAAAAATAACTGTTTGACCCTTGCAAGGTACACTGCATTTATAACTTACACAGTTCATACAGTCTCTTTTTTCCTGCTCTGAAATGGCTGATTATGGCTAGATTAAATGTAATTATTAATCATTCAGCCTGGATTTTACATCAAAACACTCCAAACGTTTGTAAATTTAAGCTGTCAAGTAATCTAGATTTGATATTAAAAACCCTTGTTCTTTTATAAATACAACTTTATTGGTGGCAATTAGGCCTACCTTTTGAAAAAGAACCCCATGAGATTCAATCAGATCCCTCAGAAAGTTGTAATTTACAGATGCAAACTGTGTGATCTTACATGCTGTGGTCTAGTGTACATTGAATTAATCTGTCAAGATGAGGATGTCATCATAATCTGTACCATAGAGTAAATTCAAACCAGTATTTCTGCTATGTGGAGTGGCAGACTTCCTGTTTGTTTATTCGGAGCATCTTCTGCTTGGAGTGTTCAGAGCATACTCTGGGCAGTCTAGCCAAGAGGTGGGAGCAGCAGAGCGTTCGAATATTTACATCAGTGGGGAGCGATACCCAGCTGACTAGCTAAACTCGGGACTGAGCTCAAACTCACACTGTGAAAATAGGTGTTGAGATTCATTTCAAATTGAGATGTCTTCTACTTGAAATAAACACTTTATATCACAGGATGGTCACTTCAAGTGTACCCCCCTGCTATTTGCAAAAACACAGATTTGATCGTGAGTAAGATATGATCACAACATAACTACCTATTATATTTTTATTTATCAGACACTGAAAAAAGAAATCACATCATAAAAATGTAATAAGTTATCCCCTTTCTATTATGGAAAACTATCCAACAGTCATTGTTTAACCTTTTGCCTTTCAGGCAGGTGGATATAACTCTCCCTTAATTAAAGGAGGAAGCCTATTTCATTCACCAGCATACAGAAGGAGAATCATTACCCATTTTAGACTTTAATATAATGTCTACAAAGATTTAAGTTTGCTACATATGCTCTAGTGTTATGGGTATGGACTTCTCCCACTTTCCTAAAATTGTAGCTGGCAGCACTCCTGTAATCGTTTGATTGTTCTTTTGATTAATCATTTAGTCTACAAACTGTCAGAAAAATATTCAATGATATAAAGCGGAAAAATGCAACAAATTCTCTCACAGAATGTTGGGCATTTTTGCATGATAAATGACTATAATGATTACTCAAACAAAGTTGTGATTGTTTAATTTTCCATAGATGGGCTAATCATTTAATTGTTTAAAGGGGTTTTTAATCTAAACCTGTATCCAACGATTCAACACATTGCATATCACCTCTCTTACTTCTGTATCTTTCACTATGTTCCATAAGAACCAGAACGCTCTGTCTGTAAAGGCCAGTTAGGCAATATTGGACTGGACTGAAATACCTCACACATGTATTCCCTGAGGTCCAGATGCTAATATCATAATACTTTGTGATTATATAACCCGTACCTGTTATCACTTGGACATTGTGACCTAGACTTCTCACTTTTTTCGAGGTCCAGAACACCACATAATGATTTTTTTTAGATTATCTTCTCTCAAGCCCTAGACAAGAAAAAAGGAGTAAGTAACTTCAACAGCTACTATAGGACGATACAGTGAAATCCACTCTCTTTAATTCTATTGTGTAAAAAGATATGGCAATGTGGTATCTTTTACCCTCCAGTCTACACTCTTAATGCTGGAAGGTGCCTTAGCAACAGCACTGCAGTTATTCCTCCCATATTTCTTGTCAACCCCAGTGTGCCGCCTTTGCAGCTGAGCCTGAGCACCAACAGTTTGGGCTGAAATTATTGTAAAGGGACTGCAGCTCTCCTGTCTGTAACGCCTTGCAGAGAGTGAGTGACAGTCTGCTGGGGACTGCACCGAGGCCTTTTATTTAGGGTGGATTTAAAGCTTGTTGTATCACATGAATTCAGCGACAAAAAAGAACATTTGAAATTACATCTAGTATTTCTTGCATTGAGGTCCATTTCACTTTCAGAGTTATCGGTTCCTTTAAGATGATTTCAAGTTCAATATTATCGGTGGAAGTAAGGTAAAAAGCTCTCGCCTGACCTAAGATCGTGGGTGTTGGCCCAAGACTTCCTTCTACCGATGATATTATTGATTTGGATTGGAAATTCAAGGATGCTCCTCACCTATGAGAATAATGTGGAGTTGTGTACTGTATGTTTTTTCTTGTCCTTCATGTTTGCACTGATGTTGGATGTGCTGTACTAGTCAAGGCCCTTCCATCTGTACTGAGATTAAGTCCACCAGCCAAGCCGTGTGGTAATGAAAGAAACTTGAACTTGATGCTGGGTTCTGCATTGAGTAAGTCATTATATCACAAGGCATTACTTGATTTATTACGGTTCATGGGGAGATTGCCCCATTGCCCCTTTACAACATATCAGAAAGCATTCATTAATAAATATATCACAGTGTGTAATGTATGAAACATTTGTCACCATTTATTCATCAGAGAAAAACAGTTGAATGTAAAGCCTTGTGAATGTCATTAAATCAGATTAAATTGGCACTAAATCAGACCTCACAGTCAATTTAGACATATTCAGTTTATTAATTTTAAATGCAATTGTAGTGACGCATGAACTTTATCTTCAAGCAAAAACTGTTAACATGTTCTGGGCAGTGCTTAGAGAGCACGAGGGCATGTTCAAGGCCGGAAACATCACATGTGCAGTATACATTAGCCTACACAGCTGTGGTCACTGTCTGCCAACAGATGACTTACAATGATTCCTTATCCGGAAAGTAAATTGCGGGGGGTATTGTGTCTTTTGTGATGATTCTGCTGCAATTTTCCCTTCCACAATGCCAGGCCAATGGAGCGTTCTCTCCTTATCTCCCCGAGTCCTGGCTAGAGTTTTTGAAAGATGTTCCCTTTCCTCCATCTAGTTCTTGTTCAGCCATGAAGATAACAACCTCACTCCCTCCCCCCCCCCTCTGCCCCACACCCGCTGACACATAATCACAACCCCAACTGAAGTGTGTATCTCTAAGAGCAGATTCTCATGCTTATAATAGGAGGGCATAGTGCACGCGAGGGTGGATGTGTGTTTTCCTTTGAACGTGTCCTGGGCAGCTGCCACAGCTGCCGGTGGCGTAATGTATTTTCAAAGCAAAGAGCTTCTGCAAGATTCACCGAGCACCCAAACTTGATTGAGGTGAAAGGGAAAACACGCTATCACTGTTGGAGATGATGTTGTCTTTCATGAAAAGCCTTGCAGCACCATCAAAAACCAGGCCAATGGCTGGAGTAAGATTACCAAACAATAACCTGACATAATAAATGGTCAGAATCTGCTGGGAGGGGACCAGATGCTGCTAAATGGGAAGCATTTGGTTGACATTTTCCTTTGACTCCCTCGGTATGTAGGGACGCAATGCATGGGAGACCAGATACAGCTCAAGGTAATGTAATAACACTCACAGCGCGCTCACAACCGCATTTCCCTGCTTTGCTATGTATGTATTCTCTTTCAGCCGCCCATGCTGGCACGGCAGCTTCTCTTCACCAAATCTCTTATTCTGTTTGTGAAGTGACAGCGTAGCTTACAGCGACACTTAACCACTTGGAGAAAATATCAGTACGGCATCATTCTCGCTCCCACTGCAAATTCCCTGTTCTTCCTCTCTCTGCGAGTCCATCAAGATGAAAAGGTCAAACAAAGAGCAGTGAGAATTACCATATTGCCTATCGGCCCGAGTCATCCCTGGGCCAGGTGACCTCATAGGTCAACAAACCGTAAGGGAACAAAATAGTTATGTAAAAAGCGTGGAGGCAGCCGAAGTGACATCAGTTGGGGATAAATTCCACCAGCTTGAATCTGATGTTGACAAGCAGATGTGAGATCTCGTCTTTAACAGGATCAACTCAGCTTACTTTTCCCAGGTGATATTTAAATCAAACGGGTGAGAAAGCGCTAAATAGGATAAAAACCTCATTTGAGTTTGCCTGTTACAAACAGTGACCCATTTTCAGCTGAGGGAAATCAACTGACAGCCGCTCCATGAGATAATGTCCATTTCTTTCCCAGTTTCCAGATTATGAATGCAAATTACTTTTGTGATCCTCTCACTTTTCCTCTAGCGCCACCTGCAGGAAGTTTTCACTTATATTTGAGTTTAGTGCTAATTAGCAAGTGTTTGCATGCAAACATGATCATGCTAAACTGAGATGATGAATATGGCAAACACTATACCTGCTTAACATCAGCATGTCAACATCATCATTTTGAGTACATTAGCATGCTAAAGTTACATTTAGCTCAAAACACAGCCTTACAGAGCTGCTAACGTGGTTGTAGACTCTTGCTGGTTGAAACATGCAGCAATCAGAATGTGTGCTACTTGTAAATATTTCTAGATATGTAATGTTTTTGTCCACCAGTTCATACATGTTCTTAAAAAAAGTCTAATGAATCCTGCTGAGAAAATTCAAGACTTAGGTTTAGTTCAGTTTAAAATTCAGAGTGATTATGATGCCCTGTAGCTATATTTGAAAGATCAGTTTGAGCTTCTCAAGCCTAGGTGTAGTATTAAATCCAGTTTTTTATATTTGGACACATATTTAAAATGGAAAAAATAGCTTTAATAACTGATGAAATTAGATTATTAGATAATGAATGAAATTAAAAGTGATAACATCAAGCTACTGCTGTCAAAAAGATCATGTACTGTAGAAAGCGGGTACATACTGCATGTGTCTGGCTTTGTCATGACTGGAAATGAAATGACACTGCATCCCACAACAGAAGCTGTATTAAAGCAGTAGTATGGAGAATACTGCTAACTAAATTAGTCATGGGTGAGATGGCGGGCAGCTTTGAAATGATTCTTAAAAAGAATCCTTTAATCTCCGCTCTTAGTTCAGTTGCTCACTGCACAGACAATTAAAAGAGAATGGAATCACATGTCCATGGGTGACATACTGCCACCTCAAGGCATTAATTTTGCACTGAGGAAAATCCGTCAGTTAAAATCCACGTTGATCTTTTAAAAAGTGACCCATGGCATTTAAAATGTGGCTCTCGGCTGAACTCACCTCCACAGAGACAGAGAGGAGAGAGACTCGGACATCACAAGCTCAGGAAGCGACGCTGTCATGCTGCCTTGAATAAAATCACATTTACACTGGGGCATAAATTAATACCCCTCATTCCACGCCACTGATCTACATACAAAATCTAAACAAACATATAATTGCTGCACAGTAAGAAGAAGATTTGTCAGATCCTACTTTATCCACTGCCTCTCCTCTGTATCATTACAATGGTGTTGTGTACTGTACTGAGGGTTTCTGCATGGATTGCCTACAGGGTTGGAGAGGGCCTTGCATCCAGAGGCACAAGCTTGCACTGTGGCGAAGAGAGAAGCAGAGATATTGATTCAACTCTGTAAGCCACCCACCATAGGCACCTGGAAGCTCTTGCTTTTCATTTTATTAGCCATACGAAAAATATTCAGTATCTGTTTGAGACATCTACGTCTGAGTATTGCCCACAAGTGATTGTTGTATACATGCAATCAGCATAGCATAATCACTTCTGCTACTATATGAGTCGGTGCACACCTACACACAACTTTAGATTATTGAACATTTCTTAGTTATTCCTCCCTTAATGATCTCCTGGATGACTGTCCTTCTTGGCAATATTTCTGAAATTAGTATATTTGGAAGCAGAAAGTGGCTTCACAGGCTGAACTCTTAATATTCTTCCTCGTGGATATTCTTTCGAAACACTAGAGAGGTGGTTAAAAGCAACAGGCAGCCTTTCCTTTCTGACTGCGCCTCCGTAGCTATACATCACACGGCAGACAAGACACGGATACTCTGTTACTAAGAGTGCTCCGATCATAAAATGTCAACTGTCACTTAGGCTGCAGTGGTTCACAATGACATTTATCAACCATCTCATAGTTAGAGGACTGATCTAAGACCTGTTTGCTATACCCTAAACCACAAAGAGATTGATGGATGCACAAGAGCCATAAATATGTGTCATAAATAGCTTTAGAAACAGATTGTTCAAATTTCATCTCAGCACTTTGAATTGCAGATTTATAGATGGGTAAATGCTGTGTATCTGCAAACACTGTGGCTCAGTCAAACCTCAAATGATTAGTGATGATTTGTGTTGCCTGAAAGCTTCAAATATGGTCCAGTGAAGTTCATCTGACGTTGCGGTCATTGAGGGTCGGGGACAATTCACTTTCTTTTCAGCAAACTCAAGGTAGATTTTCTTCAATATCCAAAACTACAAGACAGCTGAGGCTAATATTAAGTTGGGATGCACTGATAGAGCTTTTTCTCTTCCACTATCGATTCCAATACCTCAACTCAGGCTATCTGCCATGCCAAGACCCAATAGTGTACCAATGCTCTCTTGTTCCTACACGTAAACATTTGTATACCTCACTACATGGTCAGGGTTTGAATGCATGTTTTGAATTTATGAAGGAGGTGTGTTCAAGCTAAAATGGGGTGTTAAGTTGCTTTTTAAACTGCATGCATCTCTAGTGTAGAAATGAATGCCCTTGTTTAATATAGTGCCTTTTAAATATTCTACAAAGGTCAGGAAAAAGGACAATTATGCAATTGCACAGAAAGGATTTACCTTTTCACTGGGGCAGCTACCAATGGCACCATCACATGAGAAGCTGATCTTTTTCTTGACAAGGTCAAAAGATTAAGCCACTATATGTCACCAGTTATTTGTGTCTTTTTGACTTTGAGATGATCTTCAAACTCTCACCACAGCTGTAAGGACACCAGAGTTCATTGAGAGCTGCTGCAACTGGGTTAAAGTTATTTATTTTGGGAATTGAGTGTTCACAGGGACACTGTTGCAGAGATTTCAGTATTGCTTCGGCCATGTATGCAGGCTTATATTGCTACCACAGCAACCAATGCAAAGATACAATGCTCGGACAGTGAAATCTGACACGATCACTTTTTAAATGTCTGGATTTAGGAAA
Source organism: Maccullochella peelii (assembly GCA_002120245.1). NCBI lineage: Eukaryota > Metazoa > Chordata > Actinopteri > Centrarchiformes > Percichthyidae > Maccullochella > Maccullochella peelii. The sequence continues at coordinate 31,306 of LKNJ01003791.1, read as the reverse complement.
CTAATTGTACTTATTTTGTGTTAAAATACATTTAAATACCACGGTTCAACTTTTTATGTGGGAAAAGGAGTTTTATCCAAACTATATTTGCAAACAAAATATGAAAAAAACAAATAATAGTTTCATTTGAGTGACAAGCATTTAGTTTAGTGGACATTTTAGTAATTCTGTGACCAGTGTGGAAACCTTTTGAACTGGTAAAGCACTATAGCTCATATTTTTTTTTAGATCCAAAGCATACTTGGTTGCAGCTTTCCTCACCTTGAAAAGTATTGTCTAGCATTTAGTGCAAGGGCTGACACCAAGTAACCAAGATGTTTTATCCTAAATGGTACTCCATTAAACTATTCAAGAACAGTTGTAAATACAGCCCAAACTGAACTGCTGAAAAACATTAGTGATTTTGTCTTTTAATAACGCACTTCCCAAAAGGCCCTTTTAGGAAGCAAGTTGAGAAAAAAAACATCAGTTTACATCAACATAAAATGCTATCGAGGCATTTGACTTCCACTCCAACGCTGAGTGCCAGTTCACTATGTACCATTTAAGGCTCTGGGACCAGCTCACTCCCCACATGATTTCTCAGAGCTGTACAGGGCTACGTTCTAAAAAAAAATATGTTTATTCTGCTGGGCAGGGGTAAACATCCCATGGGCCCATCAGTCACTGCTAGCTGTTTGAGAGCAATCCAAGATGGCCTCCTCACACAACCCCCCCCCCGCAGTGAGAGCTGGGAAAACCTGCATACCCCATGTGATGTTCAAAACGCTTCCATCTGCCAAGAGTGGTCAGTGTGAATCCAACACTAAACTCTTCCTTATTTTCAGAATTTGTCATTCCACTGGGAGCCGCGCTGGAGGGGCAATACCTGCTGTCACAACACGGGAAGTAAAGCCAGGCCGTGACCATCCCGAATTCAAAGCAATGCCCCGTATTGACCAAATTCAAGGCTGGATGGTTATGCAACAAGAAAGTCGACATGTTGGCTAAAAGTAAATCTGTTCCTCAGTCACCAGTGCAAACGCCAGTTCATGAATTCGCTCATTTAGTCATTCATAATTCCATCTATTTACTCTTTTTCACTCAGTCAATATTTTATTCATCTCTTCTGCCAGAAATACATTTATGCATTTATTCTTACACATTCATTCAAATGGTAAATGGTGGAGGAAGTGACTGAGTCATTGGTTGAGATTTGTGTATTAGATTCTGCCAAATGCAAATCTGTTTCCAGGATTGTTCCAGAGGTGTAAGAAGTATTACATCTATGATACAATCTAACTTTCAGCTGAGGTATGTAAAGGAAAGGCAAGGCAAGTTTTTTTGTACAGCACCGTTCAACAACAATGTGATTCAAAATGCTTTACATAAGACATAAAAGGCATTAAAAAGACAAGCAGACACATCAGAAACTTTGGCAGCTACAGGTACCCCTAATGAGAGGAAATAAGACATCCCCCCCTATTTTTTGACCCAGGTCTTGATTATAGAACCAGTTTTCACAGCTTGTCTGTTATGCCTTGTTCAAACATGTCAAATCTCATTTACGTACAAGTCACTTCACCCAGTATAATAAACACAGGGGAAAAACATGGCATTGGCAATGAAGCCAGCATGGTTCCCACACATTTCGCACAATTTCATCACTATGTCCATTTGTATTAACTCCTGTTTGAAAGATTACACCCTCTACTGTTCCTCTGTTGAAAGGGATACAATACATTACATTATCTTCTTATAGGAGGGTTTGTTTTTATATTGTATTTATACGCCAGGCTAATGGAGGTTCTGGTCAGGTAAAAGTATTCATAGGTCATTTTAGATATCTCAACAAATAACAAATTCTGCCATTTGACTTGTGAGGACAGCCTTGACAAGAAACATGAGCAGTCCAGACTATCTAAACCACTTTATTTGGAGGTAAAACCAAAAGTGAGCACATCCACAAATGCCAATAATAATCCTTCGTTGCACAGGAAAACTGTATGTGTGCACAACTACAATAAGTATAGCATGTCAAAGTTGAACTCGGTAGTGGTCTTTAAACTTTGTTAGATGCATACAACGGACAGTTTGGGTAATAATTTTACTGTTTGCCGTCTCAATAAACCAGAATCATTTTAACACGTTTGGCCCCACTCAGGATCCTCTGTTCATCAAATTAATGGAGGTTTTGACTGTACTTAGATGAATTGATGATCAGTGAAATAAACAAAGGAAATCAGTGGAATAATCAAAGGGAAAAAACAAAATAATGCCTGATTATAAAATCGCTGCTTGTCAAATTTCAACCTTCAAGTTTGATGAGGATAAAGTCTGGTCTAATTTACAACAGCTAAAAAGACAAAAGCAACATTGAAAATCTCAAAATAACAAACACAAAAAGTGAATACAGAACAGACTGTTAACCTTGATTGCTTGTTTTGTATGACAGCCAGGTGGAAAACATCCTCAACATGCTACAGCATGTTGAATTGTATGATAATCAAAGTGGTAGCAATAGAACACCAAAAGTAATTTTTCTCTGGCACATTGGCAGTATTTCAAGGTAGGATTTCAGAATTTATGACAAAAGCACTCAGAACAACACGAGCGTGCTGAGATTCCTTCAGCTATTCAACTGCAGATTTAATGGCGCGTACACATACACACTTGAATACAAAACGAAGGGCAAAAGCCAAACTCTATTTGCAGAGGTGTGGAAGACTTGAGCGACAAGCTCATTATGCAGTTCGGGACATACTGTATCATCGATTAACATTCATCATGCTCAATCTACCTCAAACTCCTCTTCGCCCAACCTGTGCTGCAAATGCAAAGCAGCCCCCCCTCCACTGCCACAACCATATTTGTAGACAGAGGTTAATGGGAATGGAGTGCTGTGTCACTGTATTGCCATGTATTAAGAAGACCTGCAGCTGGAAAGTTCAGGACAGGTGATGTTTACCCAACGACACCTTAACAACATGTCAAAGTGATTCGCCGCTGCTCAGGTCAGGCAGTAGGGGACTGTGTTTAAGTCTGCTGCTCCCTGATGTGAAGGCATGAAAATAAACATGCAGCAGGAGTCAAGTGCCATGATGAGGAATGGCAATTAATACATGTATCAAAGCAGCACACTGTTGATGGTTACCATGTATACCACAACATGCTGTTTTGCTGTTATAGAAGTGCAATGCTACATCGATGCAGTACTATTTTAAGTCCAAAACACACAGAGTACGGAGTGTGTCAAAAACAACCGTGCATTATTGCCTGGAAAAAAAAAACGAACAGAAAATACCAATTTAGTGGTTGAGGTGAGATATGAACCTGCTTCCATCTAGAGAATCAATAGGGCTTCAGAGGAGAAATACAGTCTTTGTACAATAACCCCTTTATTAACAGCCGCACATGTGGGATATTCAGAAAAGGTTTACAGTATAAATAGGAAAGACAAATCAAAATTTAGCAATATTAATTATTATATAATAATGAATAATTACAGAGTCTACAAGACTCCAACAAGTAGTAGTATATGAACTGATGGATGATAGTGTTGATATTCCAGGTATATAAGAACCATGTTGATTGGATATACTGAGCTTTAGTAATGTCGAAAAATGTAGTGATGGTGCACAGCTAAAAAAGCCAATATACAATATTCATTCTTTTTCTAACTTCTATTTGTGATAAACATGTTCTGAGTTTGAACAGCAGTTCCCATAATGCTTTGGGCAGTTCAAACAGGGAGTACAATGTTGCCATGGAGTTGGTAAGCTAGGTATGACAGGGTTCACCTAGAACCCATTAGCCTAACTATTAGCAGGTCTTATTTGCTTTTGATAAGGGAGAAAACATCGGAACAAGGAGCTTCTTTTAGCATCTATTGTTTCTTCATGGATTTCTGAATGTTTATCCATGATGGACAATTGAGATTATTGTCTAGAAAGTGAGTCGTAATTATGTGTATGATGTCTGTGTGTTTAGAATTTACTGAGTTATTAGTCTAAGAAGAAGTGGTGCAAGTTTTGACACAGATTGTGGCAATCGGGTTGAAAGTATTAAATCTTTCAGCACCAAAATTGGTAATATCAGTCAATGATATCAACATCAAGACAAACATGGATTCAAACAGAAACACAGTGGAAGCAAACAATTGAGGAAATTAAAACAGAAAGAAAATGTAAAAATGCAGATAGGTTAGTGCTAGTTAGTTGTTTACTTAGTTAATTAGCTAATCAATTAGCAAAATGCATCACATGCAAACTGGCCATCAAACATAGTAACAGCAACAGGTGTAATCACAGCGTAATATCCTAGTTATGACTTGTTTGGTGATGGCACATCCCTCTTGGTTGTTATCACTGTCACAGTAGGCAAGCAGAAACCTATTGCTGAGGTATAACAATATCCGGACCTTCTCGACAAGACACAATCTCACCTTTTCTAAGATAATGTAAAAAAAGACATTTCCTGGAGAGCCATACCTGAAGAGATTGGAGTGAGAAATTGAAGTGAAAGAACACACTGGGCCAACACATATGCACGTCCACACTCAGTCACTAGAACCTACTATACACACAGAAAGGAAAGGAATAATAGCTGTGAGTTCCTTGTTGGAGAAAATATGGTCCAACACTGACGCACATTGCTGCCTCAGTCTGTTTCTTCTATTTCTTATTTGCTTTCTGAAAATAAATATCCAACAGTGACCAAAATTAGTCAGTGCAGGTCAGAAACAAATAAGCCCTGCAATGATTATGTTGAATCTTTTCTGCAAATGCCTTATGACGTCAAGTGCATTAATTTGGTTACTACATTTGTGTAGAATAGTTACCAATTAATGAATGCAATATTCACATCAATAAAAATCAAAGCTTTAATGAAGTTTGAACACCAGACTGAGCAAGCTTATGGAAAAGTTGAAATGACGCTGATAGTTACATATTTCTGTGAGTTTACCTGACCTTTGGGTTTGCTGTGTGGTGGATTTTGTCCAATTATTTTGAAATGTTTCTCCAAAAATATAAGCAAGAAAAAAAAGCCTGTCTTCAAGAGCGCTGGTTGAAAGATAATGCGCTTTTAAAAAAGATAAATACTGTGATGCACACTCATTTTCTTTGATTATCCAGTTCAACTTGAACAGACTTCAAAACTTGGGAATTTTGCAGAGTAGAAGTTTGCTTGAGGTCATACGAGGCTGACATACTGTACTGTGGAAAATGTTAAACAGAATATGGAACTGCTGAGGTAGAGAACATTTTGTTTACTTTGATGCCATCCAACACTTCAGTGTGTAACAGCATAAAGACACAGTTTAGTTTGAGGGAAGACAAGGATGACGCACACAGAATTAGAAGGAAGCTGAACTGCATTTTACCTAATTTCAGTTGATCAACTAAATCCACATACAGTATGTTTGATTGTTTGCCAAATGAGGGTAGTTGTACATAGAACAGTTGCAAGACAACAAAGTTAATTATTCTCTCTGCAAATTACTATTTTCAGTGTTATTTTCCAAAACTACTGAGGTGATTTATTTTCTGTATAGTGGCACATCTTCCGCTATTTCCACCTAACCGACCAAGTCACACAAACTTCAAACCAGTGAGAGGAGCACAGACAAAAACACAAAATCTTTAACCAGTTATTATATAGTATAATAACTAGCATAATATAGTACTGTACTGGCCTGTGTGTGTGTGTGTGTGTGTGTATATTCATGTAGGCATGCATTAATTTGTAGATGCAGAGAGGGCATTTTGGCTACTTTGGGGAATTGTATTTATTATTAAAAGAGAGAGAAAGATGGGGAAGTTACAGTACAGTAGAGAAAGGTCTGTTGAAATGTGATTGTGGGCCTGAGTGGGTACACATGATACACAATCATGCACACATACTGGAAATTTGGTACAGTTTTTTTCTTTTTTCTTTGTTCCAACAAAAAGTCAGGTAAGCTAGGTTAAATGGCCCCTATAGACTGCCTGACTGATTTAAAACTCAAAGGCCACCTGCCTGGCACCCTAGGGCCTGTAATTGCCATCACTACACTGACAGTTAGAAAATCACACGAGAGGGATTATCTCGTGGTAAAGGCTCTTGTGTGCAGCAGAAGCACACAGTTGATTGCATTGAGGTGCACATGGAGTCCACCCCTGTGGAGGAATTAAATAAAAAAGCTGTGGTAGTTGTACGTTGTGTTTTTAAGTTAGAGATTGCTGTTAATCAGTGGTGATGAAGTTGGAGATCAATACGGACTGGATGGAAGTGGGTTACAGGATGGATACAGAGTTTAACAGTATGTAGCTTAGTTCTGACAATCCTGGCAGAGACCCAAGCGCAAAGACCACACCGCAAACAATAGCAAGTTCTAATGGTAAAGTCACAACATGAACGTATGCTTGAAAGCTTGACAACAAAATCAAAGACAATCTGGCAACAAGACAAAGGAAAACCTGAGCTATATATATACAGGTGGACTAATGAAGAACAGGTGAGTAATTGAACACAGGTGAATCTAATCAACGCTGGCTGGAAGTAAACCAAAACACAATGAGCAAAAGCAATCCTTCAAAATAAAACCGTAAATAACCAGGTGACCTGACAAAGTGTGACACTAGTTGTTTTCAAATAGACAAAAGTACACAGCATCATAGTTCATTATCTTCTACTGGGTGAAGAATGTCTCTATTACAGTATGAATAAAACAGAATAAAACACACACATTGATAATGAGAAAATTACATGATATTACATTAATGTTAGATTAGATAATATATATGTATATTACATTAAATGTAGTATTTTTTATGTGATATGTAGATTGATTATGCTCTTTCCTATAACTACAAAACTACTAACTCCTGACAAATCTTAACCTCGGACCTCATTTAAACCTAATGCATGCTGCTTAATATGTGATCAGCAAAAACTCAATCTTCCCATGTTAACCTGAACTACATTTTTCTAATTTAGTTACTTTACTGCACTCCCCAAGCCCCCCACTTTAACTGTTGTAGCTGTAACTGTAAGTGTCAAAGGTGATATGGTAGTCTATCTTTGAGCAATCACCACCAATGCTGTTGTACAAATATCTGAAAAAACCCTGCAGCACTCATACAGAGAGCTCAAATGGTGGTCAGTTGGTTGGTCACAAAATGCTGTATTGTGGAAATCACTGTGGAAATTGCTATCCTTTATTGAGCTAAGGCTGTCATGTACATCCTGAATCAGCCAGCTATTTTGAAAGTGGTGCTACAAATAAACAACCAAAACACTTAAGAAAACCTGATTTTGTCTGGGTTGCCTTGTTACGTGGCCGCTCTCTATTGAATTTGCTCATAGGGTACAACAACTTGTGCAGTTTTCGTGCTCTCACTGCTGAACCTTTTTAAGGTTGCAGTCAAGCAGCACTCACATCTGAAGCCCAAGTCTGAAGCTCTCTTCTTTCATCTCTTCTCCCCACCCATCAGACTAATTAATTGGACTTGGAATAGCCAGCCAGTGTCATGGACATCTCCACCTTGGCTTCTGTTCTGGTACTTGGGTAGACTGCTACTGCTGCTATTTTATATACCCGAGGATGCACTTGTGCGATACATTAATTACTATACCTCGTTCCATCCAGCTGCCTTAGGTTGGAAGAAACCAGCAGAAGTCTTACCCACACTGTTACTGTGAATGATAACATCACGCTAGAAAAATGCAGAAAAATGCTGCAAATGGCTAGAACCAGCAACCCAAGGGGAAGTGTTGCCTGTATAAAATGTAGTGACAAAGGACTCCCACCCAGCCAGCAGCTCTAGGAAGTAACTGAATACACATCTGATGGTTGTCTACACAGAACACCAAAGGTTTGAGCAGTCACACCCAAGAAACATGGTGGTATATGAGATTGATGTACCCTTATATGGTGGAGAAACATCAACAACACAGGTGCAACTTGCCAATCTCCAGTCTCTGGTGCAGAAAAAGTTTATTATCAAAATGGACCAAGATTGGATTGACACCCATATTATGAAGAGCCTGTGTCGATCTGGCCCTATCTGAACACACCACCCAATATTTCACATCTTCAATTTGCTCTGTTACCACAAATAGTCCACAGAACTTGACTAGCAATTTGGAGCTGAAAGATGGTAGCAATGCAAGCTATGAAAAGTATCTCAGTTGAGGCCCTCTGCTGTACAGCTGCCACTGGCATTCCTGTGCCTGGAACAACTTCTCCCATTACAGAATTTTGCTTCAAGGTGATACTGCTGAATGTACATTTAAGTGCTTGGATGTTGGACCACATCCAAAACACCAAAGGGCTTTCTGCTGAACAGAAGCTCCAAAGGTAAAAATTATGTGGTGGTCTGGTGTACTTTCCTCACTGGAAATGGAGAATCCAACCATTTTATTAGAATCCATTGCAACCCTTGTGAACACGTTATGAATTTTGGTTTCCATGGCAATGGGTTCACTAAAGGCCAGTTCAGACCAAAGAACGTCGAAGGGGAAAGTTGCAGCGGTGTGAACTGGCCCATCTCAGCTCGACTCAAACCGGCTGATGGCGTTGCCTGCGACTCATCTTGTCAAATCGCCAGTGGTTGGTTTAGAACGTATGGCACGTAGCTCGTAGCAAAGTCAGCTGGTCGTTACAAACTGTCAGCTGTCCGAAATGGCAGAGTTTTGGATGGAGGAAAGAGAGGATCGCTTCATCAATTTGTTTGAGCCGTGTCTGTATGACACAAGCCTTAAAATAACTGTAGCAAGTAAGTCACTATCACTATCTTCATTCATATTTTAAGACGCTACAAATTATATCCAGCTGCAAAAAATACCTGAAAAGCCAGCAGTTACAACGGAAGTACAAAGAGTCGTTGCTAGTGAAACGATATGCCGTCTCGTCTAGTCACTTTGGTGTAAACTGGCCAGTTTCAGAACATTGCAGATCCGGCGCATTGCAAGTAGTTGCAAGTTTCAACTCATCTCGTCGTGAATCTTTGGTCTGAATTGGTCTTAAGCCATGAACAACTGATGACAGTGGTCGGTAAGAATATGCAGTGAGCTTCCAACTTGGTAGGGAATAAGAGAAAATGTTTGTGCAATGTTACTTCAGGGTGGTGTATTACATAATCAACCAAGAACAATAATACCCCAAAGTAATACCCCACTGTACTTTAAGCAAATCCATGCCATTTTTTTTTGGAAATGAACCTTACTGAAAGTTACAGAGTGAAATGATTCCTTTGGGGTGGCAGGTGTATTGGCCTTCACAAGTATGATAATATTCTTAAAATCTCAGACATAGTTGAAGGCCCATTTCACATTACAAAGTGAAATGTATGGGCACTTGTCCAACCAATAGAGAACCAAGTTCTGCAAAATCACTTGTGTCCCATTTTCTGGAGGTGGATATAAAAAGGCTGATTTTGTGGAGATGTAATCTCTGAAACTTGACCTACATTAGCTTTAATCAAATGTTGACCAACCTAAGAGTAAATAAACAAAGACAAATCACATTTGTGGCATAATTAAGCTCCCTGTTTGGTAACGGTTTCTGTTTCTAAACTTTGGACCCATAAGCAGTAAGTACAAGCTTTTGCTGCATTGCTGCACTGATCTTTAGAAAAGTATAAATAAACTAATGAAAGCAACATTTTAAATAGAAATGCCTGTATTTCATCTGAAAAATGACATTCATGAAATGTCAAAATCCATTTGGTGCAAATTGGAATGCATTAACAAGCTAGAAATTGTATTTTTCATCAATTTACATTGACCTTTCCATTGTGTTTTTGTACACATTCCTTTATACATTTTTAGCATAATACTGTGACACCAAAGATTAGGACCCTTATTAAGACCCTGAATTCCTTAACAATATATTTAATTAATACCTTACTTGTGCAGCACCAACAAAACACAGCATAAAAACTGGCGTTAAGAATAATGAAAATTTAAAGTTGGTGGCAAATGAGCAATACAGTGCTGGTGTATGAAAAGAAGCATGTCATCTTTCTCAGGAAAAAACTTAGACTGCTCTTCTCAGATGTTGTCTTGAAGCCGAAAACAACCTCTCAGATGGGGTTGATGATGCATAGGATGGGGAAAGTAGACCTATTCTTTAACCTCCACCTGACAGGGTCTTTGGTCATGGATAGGGAAGGCAAATTCCTGTAGACCTGTATCTCTTGTGTGACATTCTTATGACTCAAAGGCAGGGATTGGGAAGCTTCTGCTGATTGTGCCTGCATTCTTCTACTTTTCAAACACTTCTCAAAGGGTGACATTTTATTTCTCTTGGAGAATGACTGAAATAGAATACAAATAATGCCCTACCCTACTAGTGGTGATTAAAAGAAAATTCCTGAGGCATTATTTCCCAGCAGCAGCAGGGAAATATTACTTTTCTCTTAGCATTCCACGCTCCTGTTGAGTGACACCAGTCATATCTTGCATGGCCTCACTGTTTGCTTCTTCCATTTATCAATGACACAGTTGACAGTTAAGGCTGGTGTCAGTTTTAGACCATAAGACCTAATTTACCTCCAGTAAGCTCAAGACTGCCCCATTGTCTACTACCGAGCTCACGTTTTAAGCTAATTTACCAACTGGGATCCCATCTGCTTAACCTGTTATTATATTAATGTGTCAAGGATGATACACAGTTGTGGATTTACAGCATTTAATATTAGCTGCTTGTGATATTGATTGTGGTCCCATCTTCAAATACAATGCTGTTTAAAGACTAACGTCATCATCCATTTTTCTCATTTCCAACAAATCCAAAGAAAAAACAACAATGTGTTGGTCAGGAGAAAACACACAATCATATTTATTGGGGACTATTTTCAGCTGTGAATTAGGCAGCAGGAGGGTGTGTTTGGGAACGGCTCAAAATAAAGGAACTTGTCACCCAGTGCAACAATGTGGCTCACTGATGTGTTTAAAATGGCTTTTGAACAACAATGAAGATCTATGGCACACAGAAATAATGGCCTTTTCATGGGATTTGTTGACAATTAGAACAAATATAGAATATCACCGTCCTTATCATGTGATGTAGTTGGCATGTTCTAAAACAGCCACAAACAATGCATGTGTCCAAACCGGTTGCCATTTGTTCAAAGATAATAAGGCAATGTAGGTTTTTATTTTATGTGTTTATGTTTAGCATTATTGTTGAATTAGGGATGGAAAATCTTGGAATCACAAGCATGAAACAATCTATCAAAATTTTTTTTTGCAAGTTTGGAAGTTGTTCCTCTATTTGCATTTCCTACAATACTGCAGTTCTCAGTCATATCCAGGATGCAACACTGAAATAGGAAAATGTCTATGCCAATTTTAGTATGGTTTGCACAGCTTCTATGGGATGCTCTGATTTCAACAGATTTGAAACAGGCAATGTTTTTTAATGTGCACACATTAAAACGGGAGTCCCACATGAATGCTAGATACCTCAGAATGCTATATTTACGCATTTCAGATCATTTCCAAATGCAATACTAATGACATTTATAGACTGATAAATGATAGGATAATTCAGGTATAAATGAAAAAGTCTATTCAGTGAGCAGGGAAAGGATGGTAGCAGCAGTGGGTAATTTTCCTCAGCTTATGGAACTCATATAATGATCAGGTGTATAATCACTATTATGATGGTAAGTTAGGTTTTTCTATAGAGATGGACACCTCATCAGTTGACACTCCACTCTATTCCCTCTCCTCATGTAATTGGAACTTCTTCAGCTCCTAATATCTGATCCTGGATGCCTGTGCACAGATCCAGCAATCCCAGTCACATATTAGTTTGTGGTAATACACCATGGGAGATGGTAAATGGATTACAAAGATACAAATCAGTGGAAATGCAAGACCATAATCTGTCTTTTTCAAGTTCACCACACCTTTTTTTCTTTGCAGGAATCAGACTAATGGGGGAATCTGTTCTGTAGATTGATACATTATAAAAAAGGCAAAAAGGCCTAAGTTTCTTTTAATAAGGCCTCCTCTATCTACTTAGAGCTGCGTAACTCCATTGGCTGGCATTCAATTTCTGACATGACCAACAGAGTTTTCCATGTAAGCAGTGTGAGTATGTTGTTAGACTGCAAAGACTACCCACTATGGTTAATTTATTATGTTTACAAGGCTACAATATTTATTTCCCAATTTTTGAACAGTAGTGGAAATCAAACAGCCACGCAAAACACATCTTTCACTTAAGATACCCTGCATAGCAATGTGACTCTGACAATGTGAAGTCTGGACATTGATGGCAAGACAAAATTACAGCTATTTTTTGTGATGACTGTAGAAGGAAATGCCCAAAAGCACAACCCGATATCAAAGTTTTAATTGGGCAAATAAGTCAGATCTACAGTATCCAGTGAGGGGACACTTTTTCCAATCACATGGCCATTTTAGCTGATAAGATGGGTTTATTTTTACTCAGATCTTTCCTAAAGCTGTATTAAATCAATAACCGGTTTGATGTGGTGGCAGAAAAATGTCTCTGTTGGAATTCTCTTCAGGTATTTTCCTGTATTATGTACCTAAATGTGCAGGCCCAAACATTCAGCTTACCTCAGGTCCACATTTCCTTTGTCGAGCCTTCTGGTTTGTCAGCTGCTTTTCTCTGGAGACAATGCAATGATCATGGATAATTCAATTTAGACTCAAGGGCACTGAAATATAAAAGGCACTTGAGGCCACTTATGCCATTGTTACAGCGCCAACTATTGCAGATCTTAACAAATGTACTGCCTGGACAGAGACAAGGATTTCAATTACCTAAGGGAATATTCCGCAATGGCCCTTTGTAAGGAGAGCATACAGGGACAAAATTGGTGTGCCAAAGTATTTTCTATGACTTTAGGAAGGTCATGAGGACATGAGTCAAGGAAACAGACATTTGTCAGCATGACTATTCCTCCTCTGTCCTGTGTTGACAGCCCTCACTAAGGCGCCGTTGCGAATGCACACCACACATGATGGCTATCACAGGCCTATCACTGAAGCATCATTGGGTCCCTCGGAGCCCTCATTCACATAAATGTCATAACAATGCATCTGCTGACTGAGTATATAGCTCCGTAGAGACAAAAAGGTAAAAAGCAATACATAAACGCAATCTTCAGTATGAAATATGTATCACATGCACAGTGAATTGGAATAAATCACATCAGTCCCGTGTATTCATTTCAGTGGGGGAAAAAAGCATGCATATGGTGGTCATCACACAGCATGATGTAAAGGAAACCACTCCAGGGGGTTTAGGATGAGGGTTGTTTGAAAAGAATCACCCCTTTAGCTAAATTAAAGTATCCCTCCCAAGTGGTACAGATGCGGTGTGAAATTTAATTACAATTCTTGCAGCCTCAGATAAAATTATTTTCACTTGCACGCTTTTGAAATCAAAATAAATAAATGTAAGAAAAGGAATAAAAGGACCCCTCGCTGAGGTTCTCTGCAGGAAACATGTCTTCAGTCATTCTGCCCGCTGACATTCTTTACGGCAGGAAAACTTAATGAATTATTTTTCCCCTTGTATCTCCCACCCTTTGAAGAAGAGAAAAAAGTTTAATTGACACTCTGTTTCACCTTCCCTCAAAGAGGACACATCATGTCGTTCTCAGGGGAGTCTCACATTAAATGAGACAGAACAAAAGGAGGGGGGAATTCACATTCTGCAGGCGTCTTGGACGTATCTAAGCATCACCAAAAATGTACTTCATGAGGCATAATTGGAGCAAAGAAAATTGTTGAAAGTTTTCTTACAGAATGTAGTATTACCTTTGAGTCTTTACACTCTGCGCACCCCTCCAATGAGTCTGAGGTGTCAAAATGCACTCATAATAAATTAGATGAATTAAGCTGCATAGAATAATTACTGATTTCACTGCTACACCTACGGGAATGAAAACAGGACATCACTGATGGGTGATGATCCTTATATTATGAGTGTGGAGACTGGCCTCTGTGGGCTAACTTGATGTCAAGAGACACTGCTCTAGCCTTAGCAGCTACGCCAATCTAATATATGCAAATAATTAATCAGCCCTCTCTCTCTTGATCTCATTCTAACAAGTTGCTTTTGACACAGTGGCAGTTCCCAAACGAGTCCATTAACGCACTTACCTCAACTTCATTTTCAGTGATGTTGACATTTTTGCATGAGAAGTCTCACCCCGAACGACTCTCTGGCAGGGGACTCTCTTCTTGCTGGACCAGCTACACACACGAGGACCACTGCAAACAGACACACACACACACACACACACACACACACACACATCCTTTCTCTCTCCTTTTCTGTCACTCACACTCGCGCACACACACTGAGGCAGAAAATGATCCCATGTCCTGCAGCATTAGCATCTCAGCGTACGTCAATCACTTCAAGTGAGCATGAACACCCTTGAAATGCTCATTGACAGCTTCCCTGCAACATAGACACATGTCCAGCCTCATCTTAGCAACATCAGTAACAATCCCATGCCTCTGTCATTAGCACTAATATAAATCAACAAGAAAACCTCATTTTAGATGGTACTACCTTGTTAGATGCCAGTCCTGCAGTTGCATAATCTCCAGCTGAATGAGGAGCAGTGATTTTGTACAGCATTACAGTTTTCCAAGTTTTCCAATGTATTTGCTCTATCAGGAACTTCACATTACATATATCTATGGTATTGTACAGTAGTTAATTTCCAAACACTTGTATAGTCTCAATTAGATGGGAAAAGGTGTGTTTGGATCTAAAAATCTTTATATATTACCACATGCTTTAATTTCCTCACGTTTAGATTACCGTAATGGACTACTAAGAGGAATACATCGGAAAACAATTCAGCTTTGTGGCAGCTACACTATTAACAAAAAACAAGAAAAGAGATCATATTGCTCCCCTTTTAATGTCTTTATTGGCTACCAGTTTATAACGACGTTACCTGATGAACAGCAAAATCAGTATGTGAAGAATCAGGAGAAGTAGGGAGGTGGGCGGTGGGCATAAAAAGTGTCAGACAAGCACTCATCACCAAATGCTTTAAGTTGCAGAAACATTCATTACATGTTTCCCCAGGTATAGAACTGTTGGTGTGATTGATGTAAAATATGTTCCTCTTCTGAAACAGTTCATTTTATGCATGTTGCTTTGGACTTAATTTCCCTACTTGTCCATTTATTTTAATTTTACTTATTTTTCTCTGCCTTATCAGCAACGGCATTGATTGTAAGCTGCGTCAACAGCCCCCAGCAAAATGGATTGCATAAACATCAGTCATATTCCTAACATTCCTAAATGGCTTTGCCCCCCATCACTGCATGGAAATCTACAGAGGGTACACCAAATAGAGACGGTCATCTGGGAGCAGGATGATAATTGATCACAATGATTATGAATGGTATGGCTCGGAAAATCAGTCAAAGTGTGTCAGCGGACCAGCTGTGTGGCTGTTTCCTGATATAAAAAGAACAGTTTATTTCCACTAGAGAGACAAAAAGAGAGGGCGAGCGAGACAGAGAGAGGAGGCATGGACGATGGGATGGGGGGTGGCAAATCCACTATTTTGCTTTCCCCCAGCTGCGTCAGCTGGGCTTTACAAGCTGCAGCTGGTATAGTTGATCAAAGCACATTATTATTATTATAAAACATGTTTTAGGAAGCAAATGCAAACAAAGGCATAACCAGGCAATTGATCTGTCATTCCACAGTACAGTAAATGGTTTATGCAGGAGAACATCCAGTGAAGACCAAAATAGGTGGGAGAAAATGTCCTGATATCCATGAAATTCTGTCTGACAATGACCAGTTCTCTCTTTAAGTAGAAGAAAAATGTTTAAAAAGCACTTCATTTTTCACAGAAATCAAGTGTGCAAGTTGCATTTTTGCTTTTTACAGTATGCACCTGCATTTTTTAAATCAAGGCCATTTATTTTCAAAAGAATTTGTATGTATTGTGTGAGGCAGCAGGCCTGAAGATCCATCCATGCATTCAGAGTTTAACCTTCTGACCTTCTTGTCTTTAGGAGGAACCTCATTCAAACATGGAGAGAACATGCACACTCCTTACAGAATTACCCAGTTTGATTCAAACCTTGCTGTGAGGTGACAGTGCATAACACTGTGCTGCTGTGCTGCACAGCATTAAAACATTAATGAAAAATTTAAGAAGTCATAGAGAAATACAAAATGTCAAACACAATAATTACTGCTCTGCATGGTGGTGAAAGGAAGACATGCTGTGATGCAATCTGTAAGACAGCTGACTGAAACCTGCATGAGTCAGGGATCGATTCCTGGCAGTACCCGCTTCTCGAATGCAATCTCGCCATGTCTTTGGCCCACTATCCTGTGCGGATAAAGAGAAAATATGTGTGGATTTCCTAATCTTAAGCAAAAGAAAAATGAGGTGAAGCTTAAATAATTGTTGATCTCATGGTGGTTGAGCAAAATCCACATGGAATTGTTGGGATTCTAAATATGAACTCATTTATTTTCCCTCAAACCTCTGTCTCATGTCAGCGGGTGATGATGCTATGATGTGCATCGATCATATAGAGGCCACTCAACAGATAACGCCGAGGCAAACAGTCCAACAGGGAATGCACCTTGGCTCACACAGCTTGCACGAATAAAGGCGAAAGTGCTCATCTAGAGAGAAATCTAGGTTAGAATTGCAGTTGACATGCAATGTGTCATGGTGTGAGACAAACAAAACATCTGCCAGGCGAAGGGATTTAAAGATATCTGTCATGCCATATAGGCGAGCTTTACATCATGTCATATGTTTGTGTGTGCAGGGTAGAGGTACTTTAACACAGTAAGTGCATGGTAACTACATTCACAGCACATCAAATGAGAGTGCAATGGTAACACATCACATTTTAGGTCATTGCCAATATGTGTATGTATAGGTTGTATTGTATATAATTAGACATTTGAAATAGATAGTTGCAGATATACAGTCGCCTTCATTAGCCCTTCAGAATCATCAATTTATTTTCCTTTGTATTCCCATCAGCCCAGAGTTTAAGTGAGCTTTAATTGCGTCGCTATCAGTCAACACATGTATAGTCCTGTTCCTTAGGTGCAAAATGAGTTATCATGCTTGGTTGTTATCCCTCCTTGTATGTTGCTATGGCGATCTCAGCAACATGTGGACGTCAAAGTTGGTTGCGTCTTGTTCTCCTTATGGGGGAAGATGCTGTAAAGAGTATAATCTGAGTAAGTTACTTTGAGCCTATTTTTTTTGTTAGGATGTTGTTGTACCCCCATAGTTGTTACCATTTTCACCAAGACTAATGTAACAAACTACCAAAGCTCTATGTGTCTCCATGAGCTCTTGGATTGAAACCTAAACAGAAGAATGCTGTCCGACCTCAGAATGAATTCCCCTCTTCACAGAGTGATGAAAAAACAAAAGTTGCCACACAGTAGTGGTGCACCTGGGAGCCGTTTTCATTGTGCTGCTGTGTAGCGTCTTCCTCTTCTTACCTTTTTTTTATGTTCGCTCATGAATCCCTTATGTGCTCTCAGGAGCACAATCAAGAGGGCCTTCTGGGCATTTTGCAATGATGTATAGTCCTGGGGAAGTGCAGAGGCGAGCTATCTGTAAAACGTGATGTGGTGTTGTGATACAGCTAAACAAGTCCAAGGTCGTCTATTGGTGATTAAGAGACGCCGTCGGGTGAAGCTCGAGATTCTATTCAAGGTTTTCTTTAAATAGTTGTCGACTAATGGTAAATCAATAACTGAGCAGGGCATGATTAAACATTCCGTCATTGACTAATGACATTAAAGCATGAGCTCCTCATAGCATTAACGCTCCTTACCTGCAGAAATGCGCCTGGCAGATTACCTCAAACACACACGACAATTTTAAGTAGAGCATATATCTGCAATCGCAGCGCGCGAGAGGAACAGGGCTAAAGGTGCAGCAGATCAGGCTGCATATAAACGGCTCCATCTATTTTCAATTAAAAGATGCCATCGATTCGGGCCGATTGGTATGCATGGGAAAACAGCAGATGAGTGAGGAGGGTTCCTAGTTGTTTTCGCCGCTGAGAGGAAAGTGAAGGGCGTTGAAGCAGATCGAGCCACTTTGTACACATGCACGTCTTAACACAAATTAACCAAATTATAAATAATTTTGTCATACTCAGGGTGGGGATTCCGGATAAAGGGAGATTAAGGGTAGCAATGAGGTAAACAAAGATAATCCCAATGCTCAATAATGCAACTCACCTCCCTCTCAGAGGATGGAATATATTTGTTGCCACTTATGTACAAATGATCTCTAGAGGCAATCACTCCCAGTGAGTGAGTAAATCAGCAAGCCCTGAATCAATGTTTCATTATGTTATACCATGTAATCAAGAGTATTAAATATTCAGGCTGTACTGTTCTTTGCAAAACATTTCAGGAAATAATCTGATGAATCGCTTTTAATCTGACCTGCCCTTGGCAAGTGGCCAAAACAGACTATGGTTTAATTCACCCAGGATAATCATCATTTCCTAAAAGCAATTAGATTGGTAATGTTATTAAGCAAGCGCTTTACATCACCATCAGCCCTTATGTCACCCGGAGGTCTCACTCTTTCTCCCACCATCTCCCTCTGTTTTGTGATTCTAGCCATCACGCCCAATCATAATGTACATTTATTAGTGTCAAGTAATGGTAACAAGCATTTAATGGATATGTGCTGCTAATCCATGAATTATTCATTCTGCTAAGACAGTGTTAATGCCTCACCCATCACATTACACAGGATGGAGTAAGTATGGCTGACAAACACAATGTAATTATTAATGTTCTCAATGATTTTCTATGCCAGATTAAGTAGATATGTACACAAGGTCTTCAGTGTTATCCACATGTTTATCCTTAATTTGCAAATTGCTATTCATTACGTGGAAGATAGCATTAAATAATTACAGCAAGACCTAATTATATAACTAAAGTAATAAATATTAATGTCTGATTCACACTCTAGTTCATACTTTCATGGATTAAGTCATGCCCTAAATTAGCTTGATGGTATTTTAATGTAGTAATGTTAAAGATGCAACAAGTAGGATGTTGGAGCTGTTGCTGCTGTTGGGGTTATTGGGTTTATTCATCACTAACACTGCCCTGAGCACTTCGTTAGATGCTGGCAGTTCTAACTTTAAACCAGAACACTTTTTTTGTGCTCAAGCTTGGAACAAAATCTCCTCTACTGATTGGAATTTCAAGCCACTCCACCTCCCCTAGCTTGTATTTTCCCTGATACGACAACTAAACAACCAACTTTGTGAGAAGTTTTAGCAACAGTTAAATTGCTTCATTTTAAGGATAGAGAGATTGATTCTGTCTGTTTTGTGGCAGCTCCTGCTGGGCACCAATGAGGTCAATAAGGTTAATAAATCTCAATGAAATTCTTTCAAAATATTGTGAATCTTAATGAAGCTGCAGTGATGTTTACTTCACCTTGATTCATCATCAGATTTACTTCTGCATTTCCATTTAAAAGTGAAAAAAACTGTAACACATAGGCCAAGGGCCCATGCTACTGAGACTTGCAACTTTTTTGTTACTGTAATATTTGAGGAATTTCGCTCATTTAATGTCTTAGGGTGAGTTAGATGAGAAGATCAAGATCAAGTGCATATTGACGCATTCAATATAGAGATCGCTTTATGTGTGTGTCTTTACCCATGCTTAGCACAAAGAATCGAAGCAGGAGGAAACAGCTAGCCTAGCTCAGTAAAAGGTGGATTTTAACATTGACACATTGCATGTATGCACATAACAATAACACAGCGGGCAGTTAGCTTACTGATTGCAGCTATTTCTTTACCAACAACAGCTGGAGACCCTGGCTGCATGTGGTAGCTTTGATGCATTTTATTGGTTCCATAAAATCAATAAGGGTCATGGTAGATCAAAGTCACTGATTATCTGCACGATTTAGCCTTTAACAAATAGGCGAACATGTAAACCAGTGAGCAACCCTTTATGCAAAGGATCATTTGATAATTACAGTATATGCCTACATAATAGTCTTGTCTGAATGCTTTCACAAGAGTATGGGTGAGATTATAATCACATTTAAAAACAATGCAATTAATAGCTCTAGTATAGCAGCACAATGATGTTAGCAATGGAGGCATTTAGTTGCTGAAAAATTGCAGATTTTACCCAAAATGGAGACAGTACATCAACAAAAGTACCCCAGAGTATTTCTGCCTAACGTCTGATCCACTGATGGATTTTACTAATTAGCATGAACTAAACATGCGATTGCCAGAGCAATTAAGCATAATTCATTTAACGCGCATTTCTCTACACTAACAGGATCCATCAGGTAGACAGCATTGCTGAGAGCAGTACTCCCTGTTTGTATTCTTTAAATGGTTTATCTTTTAGTCTGGGACCAGCCCAAGCTTTCATTCACTTTAATTTTTGTTCATATTCATTTATCAATGACCATTTGAAAGTGTTGTCTCATTTGACTGGATGTGATTTGTACAGCCGTTGGGAACTTTGACTGGCCACAACGCTGTGTGTGCTGGAGTTTGTTCGCCTGTAACTACATTAGTTCAGGCAATAACCAGATCAGGAAAGCAGCCGAAAGAGAAAGAGAGCCCTGTCTGTTTCAGGAAAAAAAAAAATCTACGATTTGCATGGCTGACAAGCAAATACTAGAGAAAAGGGCAGGGGAACAATTTTTGGGGCTCAGGGCTACGAAACTCCACATTTCCAGTGAAACTACCATGGCCAGACGGGGCTCAACTTGCAAACAAAATGGGACTTGGAGGTGGGGACTTGGCATAGGATTAATGGCTGGTGTTGGAGGCCACTGGATCCCTATGACAAAGTAATGAAAGAAAGACATATGACTGGAGTTCAGCCTGGCCGAGCTTGGGGGCCTCCATGCCTGACAAATACATTATGTGCCAGATGAACAGACGGGAACAGAATACAGAAAAAGACTGTGTTAGTGGAGGAGGCACATACAGTATAATCTACACTACATAAAAGACAGAGTGATCAGTAACTCAGAATACAAAGGCCAACAATCAGATTCCCTCCAGCATGAAGCTTGTTAGCTGCATGGCACCTGCATTAGCACTATTCTTGTTACTTTTTCATAAATGCCTGTTAACCTAGTGTATTGATATGATTTTATTCATGAAAAAACTTACAGAATGCAAAATTTGTGGCAGTTTCACATCACAGAACTATGTTCTAAAATGAGATACATTTTTAATTTTAATAAATAAAATGTTATGTTTCAGATTCAGGATCCTGTTGAATGTTGCTGCCGTTACATCATAACTCAATATAGTGTCACAGTGTTGTTTCCCATTGCAACAGAGCGCAATCAATGATTACAGCCAATCACAAACAAATTAATTAATGTCATGGCTTAGTGGGTATCTTAAATGTGTTACATCATCTATTAACATCCTGGGCCATGTTGTGTCATATATCAGACTAAATTAAAATAAATCCAAGTAATCGATGTCTGGCAAATTTAACCTAACTACAAAACACAATAAGCATCTTTGGAAAACATCAACGGGTAAGTGCTCAAAGAAATCCAGAGTGCTAAAATGTTTTGTTCTGAAGAATTGTGAAACATTTAAAGGCATTACAAAAGAATGAGCTACAAGCTGCCAGCCTCGACTATCCTTTACTAGCCGCCCTCTGCTTAAGTCTCCCTTGACACATACCCAGGAGAGGCAGGGTGCTGTTCTCTCTCGTTGCTCCCCTCACCTTAGCATTAGTAGCTAGAATGGAGAGAGTGGAGTGGCAGCTATCGGTGGCCATTCAACAGGTCACAACCCACTGCCTGTGTAGTGTGTGTGTGTGTGTGTGTGTGTGTGTGTGTATCTGTGTGTGGCCCTGCATGCTGAGTGAAGACCATAGGCAAGACAAGGGCTTTGCCCTGGCAAAGGAGAACATGCCATTCATTCCAATATGATGCTACAAACAGGAATCCACAGTACAAAACATTTTTCTCTCCTGCATAGCCTGCCTCTGAATAGGTTTGCTGGCAACGGCAGTAAACAGGTGGACACTGGTGACGAACATATGACGCACTTATGACACCAATGGATCAGAACCGTAAGCGTTAAAATAGAGCAGCGGGGTTAAGGGAAGGAGAGACAGATGAACTCAGCAAAGCCCAACAAACCTGTGAGGAACAATCAACACTCTCTCTGCACTTTATGTCTGCATCGAGTGTGACAACAGACAAGATCTTAATAAAGCTCAAATAGTGTAGAGAGTACAGCTGTAGGGAGGAGAGTGTAAATATGACTCATTACATGTCCATGTACCTACCCTGCAGCACAACAAGGTGCATGATTCACAGAAAAGATTCACAGTATGCATTTGAAGATATAGAAAAATATATGACATTGTGGCTGCCTAATGTTCTCCTCACTGTAAACAAACTGAGCCCTCTGCAAAACTGCAACCCATCGCTAAAGAAAGTCAACCTTGACTTATGTTCTCCTTGAGATTCATCCATTGCACTATGCCACAACAAGCACTGCTAGTGGTTTTCAATTTTAATGGTTTCTGAGGGCAATTCTTGGCTTGATTATTTGTTGTCTTTTACAGTGTTCCTGGATGACTATGACCAGACAAAGAGAAATACATCATATTTTGAGCATCCGAAGAGCGCAGTAGAATCCAAATATCAGCACCATTGCTCAGAATCGATAAAATAATCTCAAACAAGTACGGTCAAACACATGAAACGTCTGTTCCATTTTATACTGTTTAATCTTACCAAAGTCACTACAGTCTCTAGACAGTTTTGAGTCCTTCTAACACTAACCCACAACTCCACCTCTGCTTCATCTCCTTGTCATGCTGATTTTACAAAAATCCTACTGATATGAGGTAAACTAGAGTCACAAACAGGTATAAAGTGAGAGTGGAACACAATGTAGAAAGAGTGATGGAAATATTTATTTTTGATTCATGTATTAATTTAAGGAAGGTTACAGTCTCCTCATCACTCCACACAGATCTGATGTTTTCATTAGCTGCCATTTCTGTCTCTTCAGTGGAGCTGAAGCTTTAGTGGACATTTAAGTCACATATTTCATTTGTTTCCGAAAGGTTTTTTTATGTGTAAATTGAAAATGACAACCGTGATTGAAAGTTATCAAATGTTGCTTTGGGTCACAACTCATATTTGACTTGCCATGTTATTGGTCATTTTGTCGTCATGTTAGCCCAGCACAAGAAATTTCTGAAACAGCAGGCTGTACTATAGTAGTAGGTTAGCCATAATAGTTTAATTAGTAGATTTTTATGCAACAGTAATCAGTTGATCCACAGTTCCCATGAAGCTTTGACTCAGCCACGTGCTGCTTATTGGTATTATTGTTTAGGATATGTTTCCATGTGTTTCTTAGTAAATTTAAACTACTGCAGCATGATTTGTTCTGTATTCATATCCATCTTGTTGAGTAAAAATATATACAGAAACTGAAAAGCTGCAGAATAAATCCCAGATGAATGATATGTTTTTGTTATGGTTGTGTGACATTGAAAAACTGAAGAGCTGAAATAAAAAAAAGAGAATAACATTTCCAAAGGAAACAATCTGTACAAGTTCTAAGGGTTTTAAGAGAATTGCATTTTTACCTGCTTTGGGTTCAAATAGCTTTGGATAAGACATTATCAGAGTGGGCCATGGTTATGGGTCGGGATTTTCTTATCGCTTTGTTGGAGGATTTTGGAATCACACAAGTTAGCCTGTAGTTTGGCCGTTCCATATCCCTGCAATGAATAAAGTATACGTCTCAGTATGAAATCAATTGTTTGTTCTCTGTTGCATCTCAGGGAGAAATCGTTTTGCCTTGCTAACTGTCACTGGTTTCACGGTTCTTTTATTACCTCTCTGTGACAATGCCTTTGCTGACAGAGAAATGTAGATCCATTTTTAATCATCAGTTTGACAGTGATGACACAACACTCTTTATAGCAGTTTGCTTTGTAGAAGGCCCACTGCTTACACTTTAGTTTTGTTTTACAGGAATGGGGTATATTCCATTCTATTTCTTTCTAACTGACCAAAAAATCTAGTAGGAAAGTACTTTTATAACTGAGTGACAGCAATTTTAAGCCTAAATGCAAAATTTATTTTATGTTTAACCTTGACATGTAACCATAAATTAAGAAAAGAAAAAAAGTACACAAACCTGGTTAAAAATACTAAAAAAGGCAACGGTGTCTCTTGTTCTGCAGCATCCTGTAGATGCTATTCATGCAGAAGCAGCAAGAAAAAGACCACAAAAGATACAATGTAGGACCTGAACCAAAGCTCCACAGGGGGTCCCGCCAATTTCATACCGTTCACGCACATTCTGTAAACACACAGCAAATGTTCATCTGAATGTGATTTAACCACATTCTCCAACAGAGGCAGCGACAGATGAAAAATAAGCCCCTTCTGACAAACTGCGGCAACGTCTCACTGCCTGATTGCTAACAATATTGAGAAAAACAATTGTGTGAGTGGCAGCCCCATAAGACAGCAGCCTTCACAAGAAAATAAATTGAAAATTGAAAATAATATGTCTATTTCGCATCGCTGGTGGGAGCAGATTCATTTGTTGCTTTGACAATCTGTTATTTGGAAACAAAAATATGACTTCATTTCACCGCTTGGTAATCACTGTAATCACAAATGTCAGAGTTTGTGTGTGTGTGTGTCTGCATATGATACAGTATGTGAGAAGGCAAGGAACTGGGAGGGAGGAAGAGAGAGCGGGAACTGTTGGCTGTAATCATGTCGGAGGAAAATGAACAGATTGATAATGACTTGTAAGGGAATCCCAAGTAGCCCTTCACACCATGCCAACAGATTCTCCTCAGCTGGAGCAGGTAGCTCTCAGCCTGTGGGAAACTTTAAGCGGCAACTATTAATGTAATGGTATTCAGGGGAACAGCAAAGAAATGGGCAACAAATAGAAGCCTAACAAAAATGGCTTTTAACATCAAAACAACTCAAGATATGCTTGGGCTAACATGTCGGGACTTCAGCCTGCTTTTCACTGGCACTCTCCAACTGTTGGAGCTGACAACCATTTTCAACTCATGTTTAATCGGTTTAGACCTGCTCATGCGTGTAATGCACATTTATCATGAATGAACAATGCCGGCCCACCCACCGAACACTGTGGCTTGTTGCCTCACATGCCAAAACATCCATTTATGTTAACCACAAAATTTTTTTATTTTTTATTTAGACTTTTTTTGACAGGCTCATATTTTCCCTGCACTTTCATTGTACAAATTTGATAATGCTGCTCAGCACTCACACAGAGCTAAAGAGTGGTGAGAGTTTCTGTTGTGGAGGGATATGTATAGTCGACTGGCTAAGTCTGTCGGACGGCTGGGGCCTTTCTGTGTGGAGTTTGCCTGTTCTCTCCGGGTACTCCATCTTCCTCCCACCATCCAAAGACATGCAGGTTAACTGATGATTCTAAATTGCCCATAGGTGTGACTGTGAGTGTGAATGTTTGTCTGTCTCTATGTGTCAGCCCTGTAATTGACTGGCGACCAGTCAAGGGTGTACCCCGCCTCTTGCCCAATGTCAGCTGGGATTGGGATAAGCGGTATAGATAATGGAGTTTACTGTAATTTTTTTGGGGGGGGAGTAAGATATTTGAGTTTGAATACAATATGAGGTAAGAACTAGGGTTTAAATTGAGATCTCTGCATTTCCCTGGAATTCTCAGCAAAATCTGATCCAGTTTCCAGGGATAAATACATGCAGTATAGCAGGATTTCTAGTGTGTGCTTGTGTGTCTGTATGCCCTGTGTGTTTGTGTACTGAGCAAGACTCAGAATCTAATACAGTATGGGCATAAAGCTGGTGAGAGGATGAATAACAGAGGTTCAAGTGATTCCACCTCAAAGATAGTGTACTATAATATATATATTCCCGGGAAGTAGTAATTATTGGAAAACTGTCAACTGTATCGCTAACAGGTTTTGCATGATTGGTGAGCTGACAGAAAATGGAAGGTTCATCTTATTTAACATTGTTATGTTCAAACAGCATCCTCCGATCAGAACTAAAGAAGGAATCAAAGGTAACACATGGTGTTATACTGTACATATGGAGAGGAGGGGAATCAGTGGGAAGGATGTGTTAGCGCTTGTGTACAAGCTACAGCATACCTGCCCTCCCTGCTGATAGATTCCCATGAAAATAATGGATTGATATGCTCCAATAAACATAGTCTAAATATGTATTTTCTTTGTCTATCATGTCAAACAAAATCCTAATGCTAATAACACATGCAATTACTGAAGGATGGTTTGTAACGGCTAAATAATTAAGCTTTCTTTAGAGCTAAATCTCAAGTATAACCATTCCTGCAGGATCAAGGGCAAAGCTATGTACTGAGTGTTTCTGCGACGTCATGCTATGCTTGTTTATGGCCAAATAAGTGAAGCAAACTCTAAAGCTGGGGGGCGAGGCCCAGGGTTGTCAATCATTCATGAGGACACTGCTCTCTGCTTACCACAATGTTAACTTCTTAGGAAAAAGTAACTGAGCTTATATATGAATTATGAATAGTTACTTTAGTTGGACCTTGAATTTCTAACACTATGCGCAGGTTTAAATCTATTTTTTTCCATAACAAATGCATTTTCAAATAATAATAGCATGCATTTTTCTTTAGGAGTATCTGTCCTGGGGTCCATGTCCTGCCTATGAAATTAAAACTATGTGAAAATGACTCACTTGTTTTTCCTGTGTGCACTGAAGGTTTATATCCAGAGTTCAGGCCAGAGACTATTTTTAGTCTTGTGCAGACTTCTAGTTTATTCTATCATACTTTGCATCTATTCCCCTGACAAGTTTTGCATTAGAAGATTTTGACCCCACAGGAAGGTAATATTTTATTGAACAAAGAACTCATCTATAGACTTAGATATGATCTTTGTAGAGACATTTCCTGGATTTGTCAGTATTCCTTTCATATTACCAGGGTCATTAAATCTTCTGCTATTGGCTGCTGTGCTCCAGCCTGGAGCTGTAATAGCCTCCTGGTGTCAAGCTGTGAGTGGCTCACCTTTGAACAAGTCTGCATGGGATGGCTAAAGCCCTTTCATGTCAGTAATCATAGGATGCATGCATAATCATAAAATGGCCTTGGGCTGCCTGCAGCCTGGTGATATGAAATGACAGAAAGCACCTGTGGACAAAATTGATTATATTAAATAAATACGACATTTTCAATTAGTAACTTTAAAGAATGAGTAACACACCCACTTCTTATTTCTTATCAAACCATTATTTTCTTACTGAAATGTCAAATTTTATTATTGTATTATCTGTAAGCCTCATCTAAAACCAATATCATTATGTGGCTTGTATAAGATTGAAAAGATAGGTGACTAAATTTCCATTCATTCATTTACAGTACTTGGCTCTAAGGTGAACTCGGGTCAACTTGCCACAGCTTTGTATTTTCACTCCGTTATGATGGGTCAATTACTGTAATCCCACACACATGTACTCAGGTGGTAACCTGCTGCATTAAAGTGCTTCCAGCCCAAATTCCTAAATCACCAACCTTATAAACAAGAACTTGTGAAGTGAGAGAGGGCCAAGACCACAGTGTTGAATAATAGAAGTCACCACTTAAGCAAATTTCCTTGAATTGTCGCCATTGTTGAGGTTTGGACTCAGACTTGGTTGCAATCTACCACGCAGCTTAGCCCACCATTATTTTTTTCCCTCACCTCCTCTGAAATAGAGAAACAACACAGCCCGCTGATATTTCACTTCAGTAAGACATGAAAGAAGGTTAGGGTTGTAAAGTTCAGAGAACCTATAAAAGAGCTTCTTCTTTTATTTTTCTTTTACAGCAATGAAAATGACTCCCATCAGTTGATTTTATTAGTACCTCAGACAGTATGGAAATAAGACTGTTAAAGAGAAAGAGGGTCTTCAGTTAGACTCATCCCAGAGACTGTGCACACCTGTTAGGACAGCACATCATGCACTCTTCCAGTCAGGCTTTGCAGAACAATGACTCTTAACATGACATTGCTACCATAAAATTAGAAAATATTGTATATTTCATGTTTTAAATTTCTTACAGACATGTTAGATGACAGTCTGTGTTCAATATAATCCATAATGTCTTGTTGCGTGTCTGATTTTCATGCAGTTTACATTTGCCTTGTTATGATCCGTAAACACAAGCTTTCCCTTACCATAACCATGCGCTTTAGTAGCCATCACTCTGTCTTAACCACTCCTCAACAAAAGCAAAACCCACCAGAGATACGACATATGACTAACATATAGTACGCTTACAGAGAGCTAGCAAAATGTATATTTACCCTTTACCATTAATATCCACGACTGGTCTCTTCCAGCAACTTCGTCTTCTCTTATTGATGTTAATAAAACATTTCCACATGATCTTGACTTTTCTTTTGACCTATAATTAATCTACCTTCACAGTCAGCAACAACTTTTTTTTCCCCTCACCACACAAATCTTTTCACGATTGATAAAGTCTCATTTATTACCACAGGTACTTAATCTCAGGACTCATTGGAAACATCTGGTTGATAAATGGCTTGCATGAAATTAAACAGCAAATGAACACAGAGGGTATCATGGATGGTTGCTTACCACTCCTGGGGTATCCAGGGTAATGAACACATAAATTACACAATATTTAGGCAAAATGAACGCAGCTGCTATTAACATGAGATTGGGAAATTTGGAAGTGTGGTGTTATGCCAGGGCGATAGGGATCACCACAGGTCCTAACAGAGGAGGTAAGGAGTACCAATTTCATAGTAATGACAATTCATCTGTCTTCTAAATGCAATTAAACTTTCCGACACACATGCATTTTGTAAGAAGACATTTTTTTAAGTGTAGGTAGAAGAAATAATTATGCAATTTATGTATCATTTCTGTAAGAAACTCTGGTATTTTATCGCAAAAATATGCAATACACTCATGATCCACATATGAAAATAAAAATACGATAAAAATACGATAGATGTCCTAGGTGCTCTCATGTTGTTACTTCA
>LKNJ01003790.1:5616-42524 GCA_002120245.1 Maccullochella peelii | reverse complement strand
TATAGCCGAGCTATTCCAGTAAACTTCTCAGTTGTAAAAGCACCTTTTGCTGTTGGTTGTCTATCATACCTGAGCTCCTGTTGGCTCTCTGGAAGCCCTGGCAATAACCATGGATTTACTGTGATACATTGTGCCCTTTGCTGAGCGGTCTGGTTTGCCTGTAGACCATCATGGCTGTCAAATCTGTTTATAATCTCTGTGGCAGAGTAATGGAGAAGTAATGGACAATCTGGTTATAAGGTATTCAGAACGGTGAACTGCGCAAAAGGGGTATTATGAACCTCAGAGTTATTTCTCTTTGACGTTGATTCAAGCGTCAGGGTGATCTCTGAGTCTCTCTCTGTTCGTTTGTGTGTGTGTGTGTGTGTGTGTGTGTGTGTGTCCTGCACTGAGTGTTGGTGAGTTAAAAGAGTTCCATGGAAACAAAGTCTAGGAAAGGTGCTCGAGAGATATTATGATAAACTAAGCAAGAAAGTAGACTCTGTATGAACTGTAGCCAAGAAGTACAGCCAGTCATTTCACCACTTCAGTGTCAACTCAAACTTGAACTGGACTAACTGAATGTGGCTGTATTTAAATTTCCTGTCAGGCGCACTGACACTGAGTTGGTCTGGACAGCAGCCAGACAGCTCAGAGAGGTGAAGAGAGAAACAGCAGCTACTAAACTGCATCACTGCGAAGTGACGGCTGCTTCTGTAACTCGCTGCAGAGCAACAGGACTGAATGCTGTGTGTTTTCTCTACCCTGCAACACCACAATAAATCCTCCGGTATGTTGGACCAGCCTCAGCGTTGCCTTAGAGGGCAGTGACTCTGGTTCAAGAATCAGTCGGGAGAAACCCTCAGACTGGAGAAACCCCTGGATGGAAGTTTTATAGGACCATAAAGTTATGTTTTTATTGCTGTGTGGTGGAGCAATGGTTTCAGATTTATGTCTCTCACAGAATTACTGAGTATAATTTATAATTGTGTCATAACATGAGAGTACAGAGATTGATACCATTCCTCTGTTGAAGTCTAAAAAAACCTAAAGTCTAAGATTTGTTTTCAGAACAAATAAAAAGCAGCTTATGATAAAATTTCTCTTTTCTAGTTGAGTTTAAAAACTGAATTCTCTCCCATCTCTCTGCCAATTGTTTTTCCATTATTTCCCAACACTGGTGGGTTCCCCTCAGGCTGCAATGTATCCACAGGCCAGGAACAACAGGGGGCAGGGTTGATTTAAACATTCCTTCAGTGATCTGGTCCTTTCAGCACTAATCCGTGTTTGACAGACTCCGGATCCTCATAGAGGACCAGGATACACCACCTGCTCTGCACTGTCCTCATAAACACACAGGCAATTAGATGGTAGGGTATACATTTTCTTGGCCGGCTTCCCTTTAATGGGGCATGTTTAGACTAACATCAGCGGAGGAAAAAGTATTTACATGGTGTTGTGCATTAAGTACAATTGTGTTATGATGTGTGTAGTAAAATAAAACTTTTCAGCAAGGATTTCAACACACTGGCTTAAGAAACCATATTACCTGACAAAGTAATTTAGCATTTTCATTAGAAAGTAAAACACAGTGAGAAAACTCATTTATTTCCTAGAAACTGTCTACAGTATTTGACATATTCTAGAGGGACATATTTGGCCACACATGCTCACAATGTAGGGGCCCAAAGTTAGATTCTAAAAATATTGTTGAGAGCCAAATTTGGCCAGCTTTCCCTCAGGAGACTCTGGTTTAGGACATCTTTAAAACTACATGGCCCCACTATTTGTTCCAGATCAGAAAAATGTAAAATATTTGGACCATGTGGCTGAATTATCTCTGCATAGATCATTCCAATGCAGTGAGTGGATTACAATAACAGAAAGAGAAATGTATTACCTGATACATTTCTAAATTATCCATGTTGAGGTGTGCTATTGTTAACCACTGCAAATGTCGCAATATGACATCCCTATGCCAGGAGTTTGATTACTGCAGTAGTTTTTCAAAATAACAGTAAACATTATGTTTTTATCGCATCTCTGCTAACTTTTCAAAAAAGACCTCAGTGTTTATTTGCTTACATTAAAAAGACTAAAAAAGTCATATAATCTGCTGAGAATAATTGTATATTACTGGTATATTTTATTTCACACACCTCATTGCTTTAACATCAACCTAAATGGCTTTTAGTGAGTGAGATTTTTGTTGTATTTGTAATTGTATTTGTCGTTTTGTTGGTTGGTTGTTCCCTGTTCTCTTTTGAAAAAGAGACTCCCTGATTGAGTGAAGTTACTAAGGTAGATATACCTCACCAAACAAAAAGTCTCTGTCGGGAGCTCTATAACCAAAATATTGTTGCCGGTAACAGTTCACTTTGCAGTGTTGTGACAGCTCAACAATGTTTCAGTGGAACAGCCACAGCGGAGCACGAGGAATATGTCAGACCAACCACACAACTGCTGAGCGCTAGCACATTTATTCATACTCGGTTGACATCAACAGACCTACATACAGGATGCCAGACATACCCAGGCTGCAGTTATTCAGCTCGGTGATTATTTTTACTCTCTGGGTGATTGAAGCTGTTTCATGAGGTAATTTGGGTATAATAAAGGAAATAAATAAGGCTTATTTAATTTATTAGAATAACTACTTGCACATATGTGTCAAAGTTCAAGCTTAAAACACACATACATATTCATATATATGAAGCATGGCTTTTATATTTTAACACGTGTGGAGGGTCAATCCCAGTATGCATTGCAGCAGCTGTTTAGCTGCAGGGCTGCAGGGGTGGCGTGCGTATCTCTCCCATGAGTTCCAGGATTATGATCAAGGATGAGCATTTAAGTTTAGCAGTACTGGTGTGGTGGAGGGATGAGTTAGGGATAGTGTGACATACAGTCTGATGCGGGATGAGGGGGAGAATACTTCCCACTCATGTGAGTCACCTGTTGCCACCAATTACAGACCGGCATGGATCTAGGCTGCCATATATCAGTCACACCAGCAAAAGCCAGCGGGCCGATGTGCTGCCTGCTACCTTACATGGCTGTCTGGCTCTTCATCTGCCCACTACTGTACACAGACCCACAGCCCTGTTATGATCTATTGTTTAGCTGCATATGGCATTACACTGGAGCCTTCAGACCAGACAGCTGCAAGGTGTTTCATGGAGGAAAATTCTCAGTAACACACTCCCGACTGAGATTCCTGGATAGCTGCTATTTCTGGGGGTGGGGTGGGGGTGACAGATTAGAAGTTTGGCTTGTTATGATCTTTTTTTTAAATTTTGGTTTTGATCTTTTTTTATTTTAAAGCCCATCTTCATAGTCACACACATACACAAATCACACCTGTTGTTGCTTGTTATATTTGGTTTCACTGAAATATAAAGTATTTTTTATGAAAGCCCTGGGAGTTGGGATTAACACCAGTGTCACAGTGCTGGTTATTTTTCACAAAAAAAATGTGTCTTTCATGTGTCTTCAGTTTCTAATAACTTGATGTTACTTTATCTGAGGGGTTTGTTGTGGATACTCATTTAAGTGTAATCCCCTTTTTTGGCCCTTTATTGACATTTTTAAGATCTTGTCTAGAATAATATATATCTGTCTAGTCTTATATATCTGTAAGAAGACTGGATGTGGAAAGTAACTAAGTACATGTACTGAATATTATAGTACTAATATATTACTAAATACAGTTCTGAGGTACTGTTCTTTACTTTAATATTTTGCTACTTTTCACTTGTACTCTTCTGCATTTCAGAGAGAAATATTGTTGATAGCTATAGTTACTTGTTATTTTTCAGATTAAGATGTTAAAAAACTATAATGAGCATATAAGGGATGCATTGCTACCTATGCACAGTAAATTAAGCCGCCCAATAGTATAAAATAGATAGAATCAGCTCCACAGCTACAACATTAAAATGCTTCTTTGTACATAGGTAATAAGAATACACAGGTATAATATATAATAATGTAACACTGACCAAGGTCACATTACCTGCATACTAAGTACTTTTACTTTTGTACTTGCAGTACATATTGCTGATAATACTTCTTCTGCTAGTGCTTCTGTACTTTTACTGAAGTAACATTTTGATCACAAGACTTTTACTTATCATGGAGTATTTTTACACTGTGATATTGATACTTTTACTTAATTTGAATACTTCTTCCACCACTGCTGAGACCTTGGTTTGTAGAATTTAAAATAAAAAGATTGCATCAGACGTATGAGTGTGTGGCTTTCACCTCCTTTGTTTTTATGTCTACCTGTAAGTACCTCACTAGAGAAAATGTGCATTATCTGTCCTTTATCCATTATTTCTGTTTTCTAGCATCCATTCACCTTTTGGTTAATTGGTTAATACATATTTGTTAGCACATTTTGTCAATTCAGGTTAATGAACAGCTGTATGAACCCCCCCCCCACATATATTTACTCTGATGCACTACATCAAAAAAAGTAGAAAAATCTTCAGTGTGAAATTTACAGCACTGGCTTCTCATAACAGGACAATAGCAACTTCCTTAACTCATTTCTGCGTAGTGACAAGAAACTGTGCGGGATATTTGTGATAGCATTAAATCAGAATTTCAACATTTTGCCCCTGAGACACCACAGAGATAACAACTGCTTCTTATGTATACATTGCTGATGGATCTATTTTTTAAGGTCTCCAGCGCTGCACTTAGTTTGAATAGATTTGTCTCTTCTGAGAGTTATCAGCAGAGGGGAGGGAGAGAGAGAAAGACAGAGCGAGATGAAAGGAGTGAGAGCGAACAGGGTGACAACAGTACCTGCCGGGGAGGACGGGGGGGGACTCTAACACACACCAGGCCTTCCACCCCCTTGTTTCAGCTCAAGATATCTCTTTCTTTCTCAGAGACTTCATCGCTAAGCCTGAGTCTGCTGCTGTAGTATTGTAGCAGGATGCTCACAACCCAAATGTCTGCATCCTTCTAGGCTTTCAACTGAGTAAGAGTTGCAGTTTTGTGATAACCTTGGCTTACCTGCTCTTGCTGCTGTAGGATAGTTGTCTGGAAGGCTGTTTCTGATCAAGTAGAGGCTCCTTATCTGTCCCCTGGTGACACAAGTCTTCCTTTAACTCAGTGGACAAATGGCAGGTGATGATGCAGAGATGAGCAGACGACCACAGGCTCAGTGCGATGGTGGGACTACCTTCTTCTTCTTGTGGACATCAACAGGAGCTGGCGCTCACGGATGGTGTCTGAGCTTAGTGTTGTCCCAGCACCACACTGTTAGTCCACAAAGGGGGCATGAGAAGAAAAGCAGGGGCATCACAAGAGAGTGTTTCCCCCCACGGCCCTCCCTTCTGTCTCTCCTCCTCCATCTCCTCCTCCTCCTCTCCCCCCACTCCCTTTTTCTTCTTACATCCCTGGTGCTCTATTTTTTGCTGGGAAGCATTCTTCGGCAACAGGAGGGGAAGTGGAATTGTTTTCTGGGATCAATGGCAATTCCGCTCAGAGTCAACTTCCAGAGTGCACTTATTTACTATGTGGTTCTTTACAGCTCTGTTGCCTGTGCTGCATTCAGTGGCATGGTGAAATTCCTATAATGCATGTTTTTTAAGTTTACAAAATAATCAGTTTTATTATAAGTTCCTAACAGTAATTAAGCCATGTATATATGTTTACCCATGTATTTATTCTGAAGTAAGTTCAAGCAAAGACAAACAAATGAATGAATAATGTATTAAAATGTGACTTTAGCCTTACTTTGGAGACCCATGACTAACCAAAATCTGGATTTCCAGAAGCTAAAATTACACCAGTAAACACAGAAGAAACAGTTACAAAGTCAGGTGTTACTTTAAAGGCTTTGGTGGAAATACTGTACCTACTTTGTTCATCTGTTTGTTTCTCTGGCCTTACTCCTCCTCTCAAAATCCTGGTCTGAAGCCACTTGCTGAAGTTCGGGATGTGCACAAAGAGTCACAGACAAAACTCAGAGAGCTTTTTCTTGTCTGCAGTATGAGGTGCGAGTTTTAGCCACAGTCTGCATGCAGATACATTCTGCATTATACAATGGGAATCTTTAAGGTTTGATTCCACCATTGCTGGAGGGCCTACATGCATTCAAGGGTATTCAAATGGCTGTAATTATGTGGTGAGGGCACACAGTATGGGCATGCACGCACACACGGACAATTTTAATATACTTTCACTAACTGATGTGACTTTAATCTTACATTTGTTCATTCTTTGATTTAGCCAACTTAACGTCTGTCTTCTCCTTTAGGTGTGTCAAATTCATCTCTGGATTTTCTTCCTATTCTAAGTGTCTAAATCTAAGTGTTCACTTTAAAGAGGTACTGCACACTTAAACATGTTTTTTGAGCTGTAAACTAAATGAAATGACTTGACTATGATGAAACACATCAATGCTGGTGTTAATATTGACATTTCTTACCAAATGTATAAAAATCGGCATTTCAAGAATTGAAAATGGCTCAACACGCCATCTACTGTTAAATCAGCCCTGAACCTGCAAGGCCAATACTGACATAGAGTCAACCAGTTGGGACCTATCTACGTCATGAAATTTATATAAAAAAGACTCTAATCAGTGTCAGTCAGTCTCCCCTGTGTCCCCTGACCCACACACTATGTAGCCATGAGGCCACGCCTTCTACAGTTGTTGTTCCCTCACTCATTGCATTTTTTAAATTTGCTGGGAGAGAGGGTTCTAGCGGAATTTGAGGGTGGAGTTACACTTTAAAGGAATAGTTTGACATTTTGGGAAATTTACTCATTGTTTCTTGCCGAGAGACGAGAAGAACGACACCACTCTCATATTTGTCCGGTGCATGTGAACTACTGCCAGAATCTGGTCAGCTTAGCTTAGCACTGAGACTGGAAACTAAGACTGGAGCTAAGACTCCAGGAAGTCACTGTACCCAGCCAAGAAAAAGTTTGGCACAAAACCCCAACATTGTTGCTCTTACACTACGATTTTTGTTAAAATAAAACAAATGAGTTATAACATGTTGTGTTCATTAGTGAGCTTTAGAGGTTCTGGTAGGTGGATTATGGAAACTGTCCTCCCCGGAAAAAGGCAGGAGATCTGGGTGGATGGAAGGATCAACACAACATCTGAGAGTTAACACGGGAAATCAACCAAACCTTCACCATAGTGGTGTAAGATCATAAAATGGTTTTACTTTTGGATAGTGGCACCAGATCAAAAAAAATCATACCATACCAATCATATCATGTGCCATTCTGGAGGGCATGGATGTATTTTGTTATTTAATATATTATTATTATTATTATTATTATTATTTGGACAGAGCCAGGTGAGCTATTTCCCCATGTTTCCAGTCTCTGTGCTAATCTAAGCGACCTATGATTTATGTGTGAGTTACTTTAGTGCAATTAAAGATACCAGTCATTTTTACTCTTGTTTATTTACTCACTTCTCTTCTCCCTGCCAATGTCATGGCCTAATCAGAGATCTGAACTGCGGCTTTGACCTCGGAGCAGAGAAAATGTTTTTGCATGTATAAATAGCAGGATAAACCAAGTGACTGGGATCTCATGACAAACCCTGCAGACCTTTGGCCAGAAGCTGTGACCTCATCTCTGCTGTATCCCTCGAAAAATGTGTCATCTGATCATCTGTTGTACTGGTATTAATTCTGTTCTTTCTTGCTCTTACAAGACAAAACAAAACCCTTTGTCACATGCAAAGCCTCTTTGTGAGGACTGTGTCAGGGTGTTACCTCAACACGGACTAACGCCAAGACTAAAACACCTTTTTTCCTTAACCATTTTAAAAAGGTCAGTAAGAATTGCCTGTGATTTCCGAGTTTCCTTAAACAAAAGCCCATGGAGCACCTAACATCGCCTCAAGCCTCAGTCAGCGACACCATTTAACGGAGTGTTTGAAGGGATGGAATAGCTGTTGCTAATTCCTAATTATGTAGCCTTCCTCAGTTTAAAGTCTACTCTGACGTTTCAATTTAGCTGCTCATCAGGATGGATTTAGAAGTGGAACAACATTGACACAGAATAACAGCATGAAGTGATTTGTAACATAGAAGTGATGTTCCACGACTTCACTTAATCTCATCACTTACAGCTTCTCGGCAGTGCCAGGATGAGGTCTGAATGCTTTGTGTTTGTGTGTTACAGAGAGATCAAGAGCAAGAGAAGGGAGACAACAACTGCACGTGTTTATGTGTGCCCCTGTGTGTGAACATAGTGTATGTGTACTTGAGTGTTTGATGGAAAAAGCCCACACTGCCAGGATGCATTAGTGTAACCCTCCCCACCCGCCTGACCCCTGCCTGCTATTCTGCTCGTGACACAAACCCATTTCAGCCCTGCCTCACCCGCGTCCGAGGGAAGCCAAGCTTGATGGACACGTGCTCCTGAACGGCCATCACAACCTCATATGCACCCTCCAGCTCATCTCTGTAATCCTGTAGTGGCTGCCTGGGATACGCTCAGAGAATCTGACAATAAAATGTAGCATCAAACTCCAGAGTGGGAAAAGGTTGAGAGGAGAAACTCAAGGTTGTTGTAGCTGAGGCAAACACATACATGCACAAACTGTTACTCACTGAAATATGTGAGCACAAACTATGTTACTGACAGGAGTGACCAACAGCACTGGCATGTTGATGTGGCAGACGTCCTGTCAATGAGACACATTTACTGCACTTTGCACTGACTGATCATCAAACGTCCTGCTGCAGCATTTAAAAACTGTCTTTCTCAGTCTTCCCTCATATTTTCTTTAGAGTTTTATTCATTCATTTTAGCCATTTCCATTTAGCCAGAAAGTTAAGGACAAGGCTGGTGGTATTCTATATTTCACTTATCGTCAATAAATCTCACAAAAAGACCAAAACCAGTGCGTCCATACGTTTCAACTTCCCTATCCTGTCTTTGAACTTGGCCCTGAACCCATCTGTTCTTATTAGCAAAAGAAAACTCAAACAGGTGTAAATGGTGCATTTGCCATGATTTATTAACAATTAATGAATCCATTTGTTACCAATTTATAAACAGAGTATTTAAAAGTAGTATTGAACTGGGAGACATTTTTCTACTTTCTCTCAGTTCAGCGCAGGACATCTCCAAGTGACACAAACATTATGAGTGTGTTTATCTCTGTTTGGTCTCAGTGTAAAAGAACAACAACATCATCAATCCTCACTCTCTTCTCATCAATAATAAAGACACTGTTGAAACCAGTTTATTATTTATCCAGTGTTGCTCTGTTGACAAGCCAACCCAGAGAAGAGAGCACATGGTGGCGGGTAGTAAATGATTATCAGTGCTGTAGGCTCCTTATTGGGTGACAAAGCTTTGAGGCCACAGGTGCGGGATTGTGAGAAGCCGACATGGCGGTCAGTCATTCGTTGTGTGTTTTCTCTACTTACTTCTCTCACTTAAGTTTTGAGTCTACAGATTTAGGCTGATGCTATTCTTGACTGAAATGCTGCCACAGCCCTATGTGTGTGTGACTGCTTGAGGATATTCTGGACACAATTTCTTTAAAGCAAGATAATGTAACTTATTTTTAAAAGCAACCACTGTGGCTAGAATAGGCAGTTGCAGGATAGTGGCACATTACATTTCCCTTAATGTGCCAAGTTTTCCTTGAGTCAGTTGATTTAAAGATATAGTTTATATAGTTATACAACCTGACTGAGACTGAGAGTAGAAGGGCCACAATCAGGAAACAACAAAAAAGCCTCCTGGTAAACTATAGTGTATTTATTTCTTGTTGTACTTTTGCGATAAAGCCCTTTAAATGGTAATCTGTGACGTGCTCTACCATAAAGCAACAGTAGCACAAGAGATGAGTCAGAAGTCAGTGAACTGACTTGAGGAATTGCACATCGATATCTGTTCATCATTACCCACCATAAGCTACTGGTCATACCAGACCAAGAAAGACTGTAGCAGCAAAACCCTGTCCATTGAACTGATCAAGGGTGTGTTGTACTGCTCATGAATTCAACTTTTCATTATCAAGTTAGTGATTTCGTTATTTTTTTTCTTTCAAAAGTTACATAAAGTTACTCAAAATCAATAATTTAAAGCATGAAATAAATCAAACATAGAGTAGGACATTGTTAATAATAGAGCCAAACCGATATATTGGAATGGCCAATAACATCGTCTGATTTTAGCAGATATATCGGTGTATATGTCAGCCAGTAAGTAACAAGAAATTGCAGTACAGAATTGCCATTACATACTTTGCCTAACAGAGGGCACTGACAAGTGTATTTTTTAAATGTATAATGTCTTATGTTGGCTTTGTGTTTATATTAAAAAATATAATAAATATAATAAGTATAATAAAGGCCTTTTCCATCAAAGACATTTTGACATGTCACAGCTGAGGCACTGTCACACTGTCACGGCTTACTGGGACAGTAAGTAGTTACAACAGAGCCATTGTTAATGATAACACCTGTGCTTCTCCTTCAATGACAAGTCAAAATGTCTGCTGTGAAAAGAGCCTGTTGGCCTCAAATATCCAGTATCAGTCAGGCTGTAGTTAAAACCTTCAATCAACGTTTTTTATTCCAAACATTTTTATAAGATTACTGTATGTTTCTTTGTATCTGATTTAACAAAATGTAAGCAAACAAACCTCATGCAGTGGGCCTTGTCAGTTCCTCCTCCGCCCTAGTAAGTACTAAGGTTATCAAGATGTGGAGAGAGCCGGAGGAAACATGGACTCTTAATGCCACTCCACAGCATCCCAGTGTGCAGCCATGGAGAAGGAGCGGCCTAACAAATGCAGGAAGAGGGATATCTACAAGACCCCTCACCCAAGACAACTAACTCAGACATGAGGACAGATGGGTGCTCTGTGTGTGTGTGTGTGTGTGAACAGACTGACTTTGTCCAGCATATTTTATGTGTGCATGATGATTGAAGACAGACAAGGGGTGTATGTATGTTTATGCCCACCATACATCCCTGAAAACAAACAATAAATTAAAGCACAGTATTGTTCATCAGGTCCAGCAGACATGCAACATGCCGGGCAAAGAAA
Source organism: Maccullochella peelii (assembly GCA_002120245.1). Lineage (NCBI taxonomy): Eukaryota > Metazoa > Chordata > Actinopteri > Centrarchiformes > Percichthyidae > Maccullochella > Maccullochella peelii. The sequence goes on along the minus strand of LKNJ01003790.1, from coordinate 31,483 downwards.
AGGCCATTCAGGCTTTCAGTTCAGCCTCTTCCTCCCTGCTGAACCTTTGACTGGGATTATTATAAAACAAATTAATAAAATAAAGGGTCAGTTTTTCGACAAATTTAATAAAATCATGAATGGTCGTTTTGTATTTTTTGGTGGAGCTTAGCATGTTCTCTGTCTTGCACACTTTACTGTGGCAATGTTTTATGACTTCCTGTTTGTCCTGTTCATTGTTAAAGTGACTTGGCTTTATTTGAGGAAACAACATTAAAGTATATATCATTTCTCTTACCCACTGAATGTGTGTGAGAAAGTCTTGTGGGTGTTTGCCGGTGGATGGTTGACCGTGTGTGCTGACACTCCTATCCGTAGATAACATTGTGTTGGGCTGCTGGCTGACTGAGGGGACCTGGGAGGCATGAAATCATCCTGTGTCGGGCCATGTGTTCCCCTGATAGAGACAGGGAGGGTGTTACCCTCCTCTGAAATCTACCCCCAGCCCTTCAGGCAGCTCTTCCTGCCCTGCGCGATATGTGCGCCCACAGCGTTCCTTCTTACACTGCATTTTTCAGGAACCTTAGTCACCCTTCATGTACTTTTATCAAAAACTTCCCAATTACTTTCATCCTCCTTTTGTTTTGTTTCCATTAATGACACCTGACTGATCCCATGGCCAGTTTACTGGGCACCAATGATTCATATTATAATTTATCAAATTAAAAAGCCTGACAATTTGCTCTCAAATCTTGAGGCTGTTTTAATCAATATTCATTTATATGTATCACATGACTACTTGTATGTGTAAAGGGTTGCTCGTAGTGACAAACCCACAGATTATTATCACACCACTGTGCAGTTCTGCTACGTACTACGGAGCGTTTTAGTCTTTCAGCTCATTGTTTTGGTTTTATAGCCCACAACTTTACTGTTTTGGTTCACTCTCACTGCTCCTTACCTTGCCTTGCCTTTTATTAGGTGTCCACTGATCAACCAATAGACCTTTTTCACAGCAGACATTTTGGCATGCTATAGCAGGAAAAGCACAGGTGTTACTGATAACATTAAAAATGACTGCATTCCATTTAGGCGAGCTACTTCCAGGGCCCACAGTACATGCTGGTTTTCTGGCATGGATTACTGGGACACCTAATGCAACTGAGCCATTGTTGACAAAATATGTTTCCCCTGTGCTTTTCCTGCAATGAAGTCAAAATGTCTGCTGTGAAAAGGGTCTATTACAGGCTCCTCCTCCCTATGCAGGTTAACCCTTTCTGTACCGAGTGATTATTTAATTTTAATTAAACACTCCAAAACTCAGCTAAGCTGCTTCATCTTCGTGGGTGTGTTTTGATCAGATTTTATTGACAGAGGTGGCAAAATAAGCAAATAACCCAAAAACTGTTTCTTCGTCAAAACTACCCTTAATAATCAAACATGTTCAGGTTCAGGACTTTTTCACCACTATGGGATGTTGGGTCAGGACACGTAGACTGGAGTTTATGTTGCAGGGTTTATAAACGGAACAGAGGGCAAATTGCTGACAGTCCTTCAATCTTAACCATCTGTAGATGTAATCCTCATAACCAATGGAATAAATTGAAATACAAGCTTTATCAGTAATAACTGAATTAGAATGAACTGAAGCAGCTAACTCTCAGCAGTTAACAGTGGGTGAGATTTCACACATACTGAAAAAAAAATGTCCTGGGTGTACAACATGTTTGCTAACAACTTTCATACAGCTTAATTGCTAACACTTGCTAACAAGTCTCTCTAGCCTCAGCAGACATGAGCTAAAAAAAACTAAAAGCAGGGAATGAGGTGCTAAAAACACAAACTATCTCCATAACACTTAACTGAACCATCCACTTACTTTCTACACACACAACCAGTGAGGTTCACTCACAACTACCAACTGGTAAGAGTGTCTGCTGTGTGGCACAGGAGATTTCATCAGCCTATTGGGGCTTATGTTGCTATGGTGATTAATTGGCTCTTTTCTACACATCCACTGGGTTCACATTATCACAGGTGTGTGGAATTAGACTACCTACTGGTTTGGGTCCAATGTGTCAAGACACCCCGAGGAAGTTAAATGTTCAGATATGCGTTGGTGTATTATAATGAAGTATTACCTCTTAAATGCCTGGAATTACATTTTTTATGCCACATCTACTTTGGAATTAGTCATAAGTTTTGATTCAGATTTTTATATTGTTGAGTTCTGACTGGTGCATGGAAATCACTGACATAAACTTTTTTCATCGGAGACTCACACACTTCAAACCAGAAGAGTGCAAAGAAAAACATAAAATACAGAAATATCTTGTGAAAAAATGAAAACAATTCCAACGTTAGTTAACGAAAATTGTGTGTTCATGCGGGACCCCATCACTCATAGTAAGAAGGTAAATGAGAAATAGGTTTTCAGGACTCCCTCGCGGTACGCTAAATGTCAGATTTTGCTATCAATTCATCAGCATTCAAAATCAAGGTTTTTTTCTCTGATCACCATTGTATATTATTTTTCATTAATATTAATATATATATATAATTATACAGGGAGAAATCCATCAAATTCATCAAAGAAGATGCTGAGACGACTATGTCATCAACTATAGCTTAAATTTAAAATGCAAGGCAGCCACAATTGGTGTTGCATATGAGGAAAGGGCATGGCTCATTATGGTTATCAAGGAGCTCGCTAAGTTGATGAGGCAGTGGGAAAGTGGGAACAACAAACAACACAAAGAAACATAACACAATGCTGCTTTACAGGAGTCCAAGAGAGTCATTCCTTTAACTTCCTGCCTGTCTCCGACCATCACCTCAACTCCTCTGTAGTCATCCTAAACTTCAGCCTCTCTCATCCAGCCTCTCATATCCAGGCACTCGCAGGGCTTACATCCTCCCTCCATTAACACCCCCTGTCTGCCCTCCACCCACCTCTTCTCCATTGTGTGCACGTTGATTCTCCTCTCCCTCACATGGTGCCCGGCGTTACACAGAGAGGAAGCTGCTTCCACTTCCTTCTTCACTGGTGAGAACAATTCATGCCTGGTCTCTCACCCCTGTCTCTCTCTCCCTGTTTGTCTCTCTCTCTCTGAAACCCAGACTACATGAAGCTGCCAGATTGCTTGGTTTCCTGACGCAGGGCCAGGTCCTGTAAAACTGTAGGGGAATCTAATAAAAGCCCTCAGATGGTCTGTCAGTCTGTGACTCCAGAAGAAAGAAAATAGTTTTGGGGAAGTGTATGCAAATTGTGAACTATAGCAGGTTTACTAGCCTACAAATAATGTACAATACAGCATAGCATTATAAAGTGTGATACTGACGTGTTGGTATAGTTGTTCTTGGCTCTATTTTGTTCTGTAGAGCTGCCGTTTGGCATACGCAAAATAATACACAAACTAATAATTACAATAAACTTTATTTATAAAGCACTTTTCTGTACAAAATTTACAAAGGGAATTAAGTTGGTTTACAGCATAAACACAGACAACAATGGTATGATGAAGGGTCAGTTGTACGATGAAAGTGTGGTTTCTGAAGTGATTTTAAAGAGGGAACTCAAGTGAATATCCTCACAATGTTGAAATCAATTAAAAAATGAACAGGCAGCCAGTGTACAGTGTCTAAAACAAGTGTAATGTGTGCTAAGGACTGCTGTAGTGGACATTTGTTTTTGGTCTATATCTTTTGACTCATTTGAGCTACCCTACTAAGTCCTGGTGTGCTAAATAGAGGACATCCTGGCATTTCCAATGATATCTCATGTGATTGGGTGGAATGAGGGGAACTTTGTTTTCATGCTGAGACAAAATGGAGACTGCAGGAAAATGCACATTTCCTCGGTTCTCAGGAGGATATGAACTCTATTTGGGTTTCTATGTTACTTTTGTCATTTGTTATAATCCCCAAGTTCCAAAGTGTAGTGTATTTACTTATTTTTAGTGTATTTAGTTGGGAACCAGAGGTATATTTTACGTGTGTTCTTTATTTACTTGTGCTTTTGTAAAATTCTTTTCAATCCTATTTCCTGATCCTACTGTTGATAATTGCACCAGCTGTACCTTGTTGACTAATCAGTTCAATGATTTCATATTGCTGCCACCTGTGTGTGGTCTGATGTCTGACATCAGGTATACTGGACTGGAGAAGGGCTGAGCTCAATAAGCAAGCACCAAATCAAAACACATGTTCACCAAAATTACTGGGAGGAAAATCACAAGCATTTGAGATCTGAACACCGTGACTGACACACCCAAAGATATGCACAAGACAATAGTGGCCCCTTTCACACCCGAGTCCCCTAACAGACACAGGAGGGTGGTGTGCGCTGGTGTTGCAACAGGACATGGAAGGGGAAACCTTAAGCACAGATGCAGGTAATGAGTCCAAACAGTCCAATCTTCTCACCATTTAAACACACTGCTCTCTTTTGTAATCTTACCAACGATCAATCTGTATTTAACTCTCCAACAAACTGTCATACAATAGCCGGTGAAAAATATTTACAGAGGAATAAACTTTTATTTCTGAGCGCCACTTTTCCTTCTTAACTCTCAAAATTTATATGTATGTGAGTGTTTTTGTGTGCCAGTTCCTGTAGTAACGTGTTTTTAATGGGCCTGGTTATGTATTTCCAAGCTCTAAATGACTGTGTCACATGAGACTATCGCCTGTGTGAGCAGTTGAGCACAGGAGGGACAGTGGGCTGGTCCAAATTCAACAAATCTGACCTCCTGAACACAATGGTCGAACCCAAGTCCAGCTGGGCGACAAGAACTCTGCCCTCAAAAACACAATGCTATGGCCCTGCACCAGATATGACACATGTTGTGTGGCCTGTGTGTGTTCATGTAGCTTATCTGTCCGTGCATACATGTGAGTACACATAAGCATGTATTTAAACTCATTCTGACTGACAGGCATACATTTCTGTCTCAGTTTAAGATCACAGGGTCAAGCTCCTAAACTGCAGCTTTTATCAATCTTCATCACCAGTTTCCATTGGATAACACTGAAGCGAGTGGCCACAGTGTCACCGTTGTTTCCTCAGTGAATTTTGGATGCCTTTGTGAATGGTTTCAAACTTTCTCACCATCGCAGGAAAGAAATGACCGCTTGGTTCTCAGAGGAAACGAGAAATTGCTGGAGAAGAATGTTCACACTTGAAAGTGAGAGAGAGAGAAAGGTCTGTGTAAAAGTGGTCGCATAGTAAAGAAAGCTGCTGGTAAATTGTTGGTATCTTGACGTTTAATAGCTCCATTCAAAACAAAAGAAGTGGCTCTAAACAGATGACTCACGGGGAAAAAAAAGAAAGAAAACACTTACAAAGCGGAAAAACGAAGGCTTTGTCACTGAGCCAGTATGTCACTAAAACCCAAAGAGAAATGATGGGACTAACACATAAGAGCACAAATATGTATGACCTTATGGGTTCACACTGAACAAACAAGTGTTTAGAAACAAGTGTATCTCTGTCTTTAAGCATAAGCCTTACGCCATTGAGGTCTTAGTGTTGTGCTATGTCATGGGGCTCAGCGCTGCCCCCAGGTCACGTTGTATCTGTGAAGGGCATCGCTGATACCATCTCTTTAAACCTGCTGTGAATGCCTCCTTTCTGTGTACGTGATTAAAATAGTGAGTGGAAAAAAAAGACACAAACACCATGAGCCTGGAGACAGGCTTTTCTTAAAAATATGGTCATCTTTATTATGAGCACTATAATTACAAATCCATGAAATATTATAAGATGGTTTATTATAATAGAATATAGAATTATTTTACTCAGGTAAAATTAGCAATACCTCAATGTAAAAGTACATTCAAAATGCTAATTAGGTAGATGGATGGACGTGTTAGCAGCAAAATGTAAAGTGTCAAAAGTAAGGTATACTAAGGTCCGTTAACTTGGATAGCTTAACTTAGCTGAGGGAGACAACTGCATTAATGTTGATTTACAAACTGCTGATTTATACAACTTTCATGTCTGCACGGTAAATTTGGAACTATAGCCAGCAGCCAGCTAGCTTAGCACAAAGAATGTAAACAGGGGGAAACAGCTAGCCTGCCTTTATGCTAAGCTAAACTAACTGGATGCTGTAGCTTCATCTAACTCTTGGACAGAAATGAAGTTTAAAATAAATGAATAAATCAAAAATACTCATTAAGCAGCAAAATGACCCCTGTCACAGTGTTGTAATAACGGATTATTATGACTGAATTTTAATCTGGTAACTAGCTAAAGCTAGTTTTAACTGATTTATATACTGTTACTATACTGGTGGTTTACTCTATAACAATGCATCATATTTTTACTGATGTTTTGTTTGTAAAATCTAATCTTGACAGAACTACAGGTGTCAAATAAACATAGTGGCGAAGTGGGAAAAAAATAAGTGTAATAAAAGTGTAATAAAATAATATAATGTATTTGATGTTATAACAAATTATTTAAGTATCTTTTTTGTTTGTTATGGGAGTAAGTTCACATATCCTTTATTAGCTTTAAAATACCAGAGCAAAAATAGTTGTAAGTGGTATTTTATACTTTTGTTATAATATGTTCTTGCCACATCAAACGCAAAAATGCAAAATTACAAGGAAATGCAAGACTTACATAAATAAAAAAGTAAAAAGTGATGATATTTGCTGAATCACATATTTGGTATATTTGCACTGCTGTGCTGGCATTCATTCACTTGCAGTTGATAGTGTTTACTGTAGGCTCCTTCTTTCAGCTCTGCCCCCTGCTCAGAGGATAAGAGTGAATACAACCTTTAATGGAAGGCCAGGAATCACTCTGACTTCAGTAATCTCAGTCGTTTCATCTGATGCTTACACATAATTCTCATTTTGAGAGGGCTCAAAATAAATGCTTGAAGTGTCTGAACCTCCTTTGCATTAGTGGACAGGCTCAACTCTGCTGCTTATAAGTCCTCTATTGAGTAAAGGATGCCCCCTATCAGCTTCAATAGATTATTCAAATCAAGTTGAAAGTGTGTAATGCATGAAGACTGCTGTATTTTATGACCTCAGCATTTTTAGCTGACAGCAAAACCTCTAGGCATTTCACAGTACATCAGAAAAGTAGAGCAGGACTGATTGTACAGTAGCTAGAGCAGTACTTTACATAAAAGAATAAGACTGGTATTACTCCACATTTTTATTATTGCCAACAAATGCCACGAAAATGCCAAAACTAACAATACCTTAGTCCTCCTCTCAATACCTTCTTAGCATGTCTGTGGCACCCATTAGCTCTGACTGAAATTGCAAATCTTAAAAAAACAGGCCAAAATATATAGTTTCATTTTAAAAATGAATTTTAAAAAGTAATTGCGGATTTAGGAGAAACATTAGCATTCATTTGGAGCTGTGTTTCTATCCACCTGATAAATGAAAGTCCAACATTTACTCATCTTTTAGCTCTGTTTTGGTCTCCACCAACTCCTGAGGGAAATATCTGGCTCTTTAGTAGCTAAATGCTCCACTATGTCCACCAGCTAGTGGCTAACTTTTTCTGTCTAACATTTTGTGCTGGGCAGGTTGTGTACAGTGTTTTTAGAGTTTTTTTGAAAACAGCTGCTTGCTGCGGCTGGAAATGCAACTGATGAGAGAGATGAGAGTCAACAAAACAGTAAAGTTGCAGGCCAGAAAATGAAAACAATGAGCTCAAGCTCAAGGTAATGTGACGTTCGCAGAAGTTATGGATCTTGTCTGCAGAAGATATGTTAGATCCATTTTATGCACAAGATGGATCTAATACATTGTGCGTCTAAGATAGATATTATCTTCCGGGTCTTCCAGGACTCCGTAACGAGCAACACCTTTCACATTACATTTATTTATTTATTTATTTATTTATTTGATCAGTTGTATTCTTTTGCTTTCTGTCCTTTTACTCACCTGAAAAGTAAAGGTGATCATGCTTTGCTGTTGGAAAACTCAGGAAATGCCTCCCACAAAGTCTCAGAGAAACCACATTTTAAGCCAGTGTCTTAAAACCTATATGTTTTCTTTAGCTTTCTCTTAAATTTTATACATTGTATTTTATGGATTGTACACTTAAGTCAGCTTGATTTTATATATTGTCTTCTGTGTTTCTTTTATCTCCCCCCTTTACCCCTTCTTCGTCCTGTAAAGCATGTTGCAACTTCTGTTTCAAAAGGTTCTGTATACGTAAAGTTTTCTTGCTTGCTTGCAGTTTGGAACATCCAATTCCCCCTGTGCTGCAGTCTTTGTTGCTGATAACTCCCTCTGTTGTCCTGAGAGGAGTGCAGATGGAGGGAAGCAGACCAACCATGTGCTGCAACAAGGACAAACCAAACCAGAATCTCCGCTGCAGAGGACTGAATCCAGAACCCTAGAAACTACCTATTACCTTCATTATAGATCAAAAGGTATGCATCTGTTCAGAAGAGGACTCATTACGTTCTTGTTACATGGCACATGAGTAAGGTTGTTTTCAGTACAAAAACGTACTTCTCCTGAAAAGTGTTTTGCTTCAGGGAGTGGTGGGAGATGTTCATTGTGTGAGAGGTAACCAGGAGGCCAAATCAAACCAACCCCCTGCCAACATGTGTCAGAATCATATAATGCATATTGTTAGATTAAATACATGTCTTATATTGCACCACATTGATAAAGTCGCTACAAAAGTAAGATTTCAGTCACTTCCTGTGTTTCAAAGGCCCTGCGAGCAGGAAGCGCGTGGCACCATCGCGCCGTAGGCAGATCGTCGTATGATATGTTTGTTAGCGTGTTAGCATTCTGATTAACGGCCAGTTGGTGCCCTGCTTCAGAGGTCTAATCTGGCCTCACGCCTCACTGCACGTGCTCAATAGAGTCCGCACCCTGCATCATGACATCATGTCTTTGTGTGAAATCCGGTGCCATTCACGGGCCCACCGTAGGGCTTAGCATGCAAGCGTCCACTATACCAACATGCAGCTCTTTAAAGGGAGTCCCCTGGTCCCCCAGCTCAGTGGATACACCCTGATGCGTCCACAGAGCTCTGAACATGGCTTCTATCCTCCGACACAACGGGCTGAGCCCATGTGTCATCCAGGGCCCAGAGGAGAGCGAGTATTTGAGCTTTTTGTTGGGGACATTTTTATATGAGAAAATATCACTGCTCCTGGATATATGGAGACTAGTTCTAGCTCTCCAGTCAGCTAATATACACACTGACGTTCCTGGACGCCATGTCATTCAGAGAGAAACTGCAGCAAATTATTTGGGAACATTGAACATGGCAAGATAGTACCTCACACTGGCCTTTGCTCTTAGATTACATCATCTATTTGTGAAAAGCTGTGGGATCAGTGAAGCTCAGTGTGGAGGCCAAGTCTGCCACTCACCAACAGCTCAGAGAACAGACATCAAGAGGTGGACTTTCTAGTCCACCAGCCCAGTGATGTCACGTAGGACAGATAACACTATTGGTTGAGAGATAGCGAGGGATTGCCGTAATAAGATGGGCAGATACATCCACAAAAGGAGCGATGACTTCTATTGATCAATGATTGTTGATTTTGACCACTGATATATGTTACATGTGGCCTGTAGTAAGAGGTCACCTCCATTGTCCATCTGAGAAATTGATTAAAATATATTGAAAAAATAATTAATAAGAGATTTCTTTCTTTACCCTTCTTTTTATAAATTGAAAATTGTCACTATTTTCTGTAAAATAATTATTCCTTTCAAGACAGTAATTTATCACACAGATTCCCTAAAACTGAATGGATGCAGTGGGTCATACTGCCTTAAAAAGCAGCAAACCATTAAAGACTTTGATTTGTGTCACTGGAAAGAGAGCAGACAACATGTCCCAAGTTCTCCATTCAGACTAAACATCAATTCTGAATGAACACTTTGAATGTATAATGAAATACTTTGAAATACATTATTTTTTATTTTTAATAAAAGATTAAACATAAATATGTTGAATATGAGCATTATATATGAGTTTTTGATAGTTCCAACCTAGAAATACCAGTAATGAAGGCAAATCAGACTTCAAAGAAAACGGCATTGTTCAGACTTTTTTCATTGAGGTCTGGGGATATGAAACAATCGTGGAACCTGGAAATTGGATTGTGCAAAGGGAAATGAGTTGTGTAAGTGTAAGCAAACTGTCCGTTTCAGACCGCCATGTAATTGTTTTGTTCCTTCCTTTAATTTGGTGCATTGGTGGTTTACTGGGAGAACAAGTTTTCAACAGTTTGGATAACAGACAAACAAAAGCTTTCTTCAAATAAACTTTTCCAAAAGTCCAAGTGTGGTTTATAATGAAGGTATTACATTTTGGCACAAAGAAAGCACATTGTTGATATACATCAGGTCTTCATAATTGTAAGGTTCTCCAATTCAATACAATGTGTAGAATTCTAATGTAACAACAAGGAGGCTGATACTCATTTTCCATTTTAAAACCATCAACAACATTAGCTTAAAAATGTGACTGACCAGAAAGTTGTCAGTCCCATTTTCAAGCCACAACAACCGGCAGTAACCTGTCTATAGTATTTTCAAATTAGCAGAGGTTTGTCTTCAGTTATGTCGATGAATGGGTGCATAGATACTACAAGAGCAGTGAGCTTGATTTTGTGTTATTATTCTGTTTTATCTGGGGGGAATACCTTCACCAGAGAAATATTTTAAAGTGCAAACTGTATTATATACTGTATATTAGATAGTATATATTAATGTATAATTTCTCTAATCTTTCAAGTTTGGTACAATTTATAGCTTACATGTATATTTAGTTATTTAAAGATTTTTTTAAAAACATTTTTCAATCAGTTATTAAGAGTTCAGTTTTGTTTTTAAATTAAACTTGCAGAAAACTAAATACAATTAATTAAATTAATTTGAAAAAAACCCTCTTAAAGTAAAAAGAGGTAAACATTAAACAGAAGCAATTGTTACTTAATATAACTTAATTAGAACTTTTTGATCTTACTAAAACACCTTATTGAAATATTAATTGTATTATTCATTAAATAAATATTTAGTTTAAATGAATACTTATTGTTATTGATTATATTAGGATGATTACAATTAGCCAAATCAACTGTAACCCCCTAAAAGCTGAGTACTATAAAATCATCGTGGTGCATAGGAATAATATCGCTGTGTTTGTGTGTTTTCATGTTTCATGTTTTTCTTTGCACACACAAAACTATGTATTTAAACTATATATTTAAATATATTTGTCAGGTGAAACATGCTGGTGTGACCCATCATGGAGCTGTGGCTGTCATGAGTTAGAGCTACAGAGTCAGAATCCAAGAAGTCACGTTTTTCATTGTTCATTTTATTTATCAAATAATATTTTCAGTTGTAGAGAGGCTTATAGAGGTATTGCTTGCATTTGTGCAAACCTGGAGGCTATTTCATAATAAGAATTCAAAATATTCAGACAGTGGAAACAATCCTCTTTGGGCTCTGCGGTAGCTTTTCCTCTGTCTGTGGAAAGATTCAGAGATCAATGATTGCCGCTGAATGTTTTTCTTCCCTGAGCCATGAAAGTTTGACTAACCTCCCTAATAGAGACATTTCAGTGTGTCCTTTCACTCAATGGTTCACATTCTTCACATTCCAGCTTAGTGACACAGAAATGATGATACACAAACACACACACAGAGGTGGACAGTCAGGTATCTACTATGTTAAAACTCACATTTGATAACAAAGACATTTTACTGAAAATTAAGAATCAAGATGCAAAACTGCACTGTTTAGAAAGCAGATATCATTTACAACAACTGAAGATCACAATAAAGAACAAAATGCAATAAGAAGATAAAATGTGTAAATGTTATTTTCATACGAAAAAAAACAAGTAAACTAAATTAAGGACAAATATTCATATCAAACAAAAGTTTGGGCCTGAATCATATGCTACATCTCATCTTTAGTTGTGCAGTTAAGTCTTCCTTTGGCTATTGAGGTTTGTAGATAGAACAGAATGTGTGAGCTATGTGATTTGGGAGAGTGAGTCCCATTTTCTTTTGTACTGCACATACTATCAGGAATGTAAATTTGGCAACAAAACCCTGAAATTTTCTGGTGTAAAGATGATCAAAAATGTAATTTTGATGTGCTCAAATTTACTAACTTTGTGTCAAAAGTGTGGAAAAAGAAGGCAAGATGGACTATTTTATTAGTATTTACTCTGATTTCCCCAGTATTATACAGTAAAAGTTTTGTGATTTATGAATTTTGTTCCAGATATAAATCTGATTATGAAAATGATTCAAGAACTGACCATCTGCTCTAAACAAAATCAGAAAATACATTTCCAAGGCTCATCATGAGAGCATTTATTACCCACAGTTGTAATTAACCTACTGCTGCCTGTACTGAATATCTGTATAAACAACAATGTCCAGTTTTAATGCTGGAGGATGTAAACTCTCCTTCATCCCTGCCTGAGCAGATAGTTTGTCACTGACCTGCCTCTCTGCTCTAATGTCATGGCAGTACAGCTGGAGGTGCATAAGCTGCTGTTGTTGTTTCATCTACTGCATCTGTGCTTCTACATACAGTATATATGTGTGAGGAAGTTGCATGCATGGAGCTGAACTGCTCTGCTGTGGACTCGGTGCCCCGGCCGTACAGTGTCCATGTTGGTGTGGGAGCCTGAGGCCTTCTCCCATACATCCCCGCTCTGGCTCTGTTGATCCTATTGTCTCCTGCGTCACCACACGTCGCCCGGCAAATAAAGGCCGTCTGGCTCCAAGCTTAAATATTGCAGCAAACTAAAAACCAACCATCAGAGCCGATTCATTCACATCTGCTCAGTGGGGCGACAAGGACGGGGCTTTAGGTGGGAAAGAGGGCAGAAAAAAGTTCACTTTTCCCTGCCGGGTGCCAAGAGAACGGGACAGGACTCAACTTCGCCGGAGCCGCAGCTGTGGCAAGTTGCCCATTTGATTACATTTAACCTATATCATACCTTACAGAAGAGGGGACTGTTTGCTACTTATTTATCTCTCTTTATTGGTTTTTAATTGTTATTGTTGTTATTGTGTGGAATTGTTTTAAAGAGCTAGAGCAAGAGATTTTTTGGTTTGCACCACTGTTAATGTTTGACAGAGTTAATGGTGTTTACATTGAGAACAAGCAGACATCTAAACGGCAAAATCAATACCTTGCTAAAAATTTTAATTGAATATTTGAGTCATTATGTTGTGTAATTGTTTTTTATCTTCTTGTAATGGAAATAGAATGGACGCTTTAGAAGTTTCAAATTCTTCAGGTTTTCTTATAGAATCACATGTGGTAGCATGAAATTATGGCTTTGGTTTGATTTTTGACAAGTTTTCCTCTTTTACATTTCTTACTTTTGGCACTCTATTCCCCTCCCCCTGTCTGTCCTGCCTACCCCACCCTCCCTGTCTGTCTGCACCCTCGGTGTCCCTCCCTACCCCACCCTTCATTCTGCAGTGCTACGGACCGATCATGGGTGACTGGAGCTTTCTGGGTAATATTTTAGAGGAAGTTAATGAGCACTCTACGGTGATTGGCCGGGTGTGGCTCACGGTGCTCTTCATCTTCCGTATCCTCATCCTGGGCACGGCGGCGGAGTTTGTGTGGGGTGATGAGCAGTCTGACTATGTCTGCAACACACAGCAGCCCGGATGTGAGAACGTGTGCTACGACGAGGCCTTCCCCATCTCCCACATCCGCCTGTGGGTGCTGCAGATCATCTTTGTGTCCACACCGTCTCTGGTGTACGTGGGTCATGCTGTACATCATGTCCACATGGAGGAGAAACGCAAGGAGCGTGAGGAAGCAGAACTTAGCCGGCAGCAGGAGCTGAGCGAGGAGCGTCTCCCTCTGGCACCTGACCAGGGAAGTGTCCGCACCACTAAGGAGACCAGCACAAAGGGAAGCAAGAAGTTCAGGCTGGAGGGCACCCTGCTGAGGACCTACATCTGCCACATCATTTTCAAGACACTGTTTGAGGTGGGCTTTGTGGTGGGCCAGTACTTCCTGTATGGCTTCCGCATCCTGCCCCTGTACAAATGCAGCCGCTGGCCCTGCCCCAATACGGTGGACTGCTTTGTGTCTCGCCCCACGGAAAAGACTGTCTTCATCATCTTCATGTTGGCTGTGGCCTGTGTCTCGCTCTTCCTCAACTTTGTGGAGATCAGTCACCTGGGCCTGAAGAAGATTCGCTTTGTCTTTCGCAAGCCGACCCCGGCCCCAGCTCAAGGTGAGGGCTCTGCCCCCCTGCCTCCACAAGGGAAGAGCCTGCCCCCCCTGGCTGTGCCTTCCCTGCAGAGAGCAAAAGGTTACAGGCTGCTGGAGGAGGAAAAAGCTCCCCCTATAACTCACCTCTACCCGCTGGCTGAGGTGGGCATGGAGGCTGGCAGAGGGGCTCCACCCTTCCAGGGGCTGGAGGAGAAGGCGGAGGAGGTGCTGCCCATGGAGGACATCTCTAAGGTGTATGACGAGACTCTGCCCTCCTACGCCCAGACCACTGAGACTGGGAGGGTGACATTACACGAGGAGGAGGCCGAGGAGGTGCAGCCGGCAGAGGCGGAAGCAGAGAGGGTGGAGGAGGTTGTGGATGAGGATGTGGAGGTAGAGGAGGCAGTGAACGGGGAGGGGGTAACTACAGCGGAGGCAGGGATGGAAGCCACGGATACGATAGAAGACACCAGACCGCTGAGCCGACTGAGCAAAGCCAGCAGCAGGGCCAGGTCAGACGATCTCACCGTATGAACCTGTGAGAGAGAGAGCACATGTACGCCTGCACACACACACCTAACTCAAGACAACGCACGCTCTTGAACAGGCAGGTCAAAAACCAATGGTTGAAAACAAATATAACAGGGATAGATTGAAACCTTTGAGACATGGGCAATAATTCTACAAAGTGACAAAAAATATGCGTGTTTGTGATAAAAATGAAATATAAAAAATAGAGGTTAAAGAGGGAAGGAGTAGGTTTTTTATTAAGCGTGTTCTTATATTTAAAAAATGTGGAAAGGACACATGCAGGGGGGAAATGTTTTTACTTGATGAAAATCCATGTTCAATTTTTAGAAACATCTTTTTCTATTGAAAGAGTTTTAATCATATACAATGGAGGATTAGACATTTTTACATGGGGTTTGCGTAGATGGGGAAAGAGAGTTATAATACTACTTGTGTGTCTGCAAATCAGTAATTTTGCTGTAGTTAGGCACTGACTTTCATTCCTATTCAGACAATGGCATATTGTAAATGCAGCATGTGGCTGCACACAGCGCGGGTGAGAGGGCTCTCATACACACAAATGACACGATTAAGTGCCGGTACATTTACAGGTATACAGCTCTTTGAGAAGAAGAAGAAAAGTCCATTTTCAGGTTCAGAAGAGCATACCTTTATCTTTTTTTTGTTTTTGCACATTCAGAGGTTTAGACTCTGTGCAAGGCCTTTAACCCTCATAACACCTCATCTATGCATGCATTTACACAGGATTCTTTCAAGTGAAGAGAGATGTGCATCAATTTCAGAGCATTTCTCTCCTTTTCATGTTTATATATCATGTAGCACAGCCAGAACTGAGTTAGTGAGGAAAAACAAACAAAAAAAAAGACCACACGTTTAATGTCATTTTCAATGTGATTCTGCATCTCTTCATTTTAGATTTGCTTATGTTTTGTAGCCTTTAAGTAGAACTGTGCACTGTGATATCAGTTGTCCATGAAAGAGAGCAGGGCTCATTTTGACCTATTAGAGAATGAACTGTAGTAGCAACCTCAGGCCAAATCCTCTCTTTTCGTGCTGTACAAACAGGCGTCCGGGCGATAAAGATCATGCACCATCAGCACAAAGTATTGTTGGAGGCGAGACAATAAAAGAAACGGCACTCATCAATGAAAACAAGCATCCTTGACCTGACTGTGAAAAAAATCTCTCTACTTGATTTTATGTGAGCATAGTAGGTTCTTACACTGCAAGAAAATACTCATGACATACTTTCAAATTCAGAGAGAAACAAACAACTAGGGGCAACTCCCACTGTACATAATGCCCTGTAAACTCATGTCTGATAATGTACATATTGTGCAGAGCAGCTGTTTTTTTCACTGTCTAGAGGAATCAAACAAGTTCTGTGATTACAATATTGATTTAATCTCACAAACCCAACAGAGTGAAGAGAAAATGCCCACTCAGCGGTATCGTGCATCAATCTGAGGAAAGATTCAGTTCTTCATTAGCAAGTATTTTAATACAAAGTGGGTTAAGCCTTAAAGTATGTTTATCACAAATCTTCCTCTCACATTCTCTGGCTATTTACTCAAACAGCCACCACTGTATGATTTCCTGTGCCTTATCTGTCAATGTAAACTCTCAAATGTGGTAAGATTGCAGTAAGTGCTTATATTGCTCTGCGACCTATGTGAACTTGACGTTTAATTTGCTTTTTAAATTTTTTTTTTATCTGAGTTTCATTTCCGTAAGCGACCCCTCAGCACACACACAAACCCGCTGACTAACCCACAAACACACACATAAAAATATGTCTCATTAGTATTGACATGATAATTTAATGACGTCAAGAAGATATTTAGGGCATAAAGTTGCATGTTTGCAGACATGAACGCACCCACAAGGTGCAGGCTTGCGCTCAAACATGTGTCTTTGTGCGCGCACACACACCCACACCTCATAGTGTTGGTTTTGGGGGTATGATCAAATGGCTCTAGAGAAACTCTAAGAGAGAAGGCAGCTTTGACCCCTTTGTGATCCCCAGCCATCCCTTTGCCTCCCATAATCCAATGCTGTGGAATCTGAACCAAGGAGAGCCTTCAACGAATCGAATTGTTGAACACATTTAAACATTTATCAGTGTTACAATCAAAGCATGATGCCGATCCTTGTGTACATCGATACGACTGGTAATGTATGGATTTTTTGTATTTTAAGACTGTTGCATTGCTTGTATGTTTGTAAGAAGACGTGATTAATCTTTGGAAAGAAAAAAAAAATCTTTTTACTAACTTGTAGTCTTCTTTGCTGATAGATGTGTGGCAGTATCTTCTTTTGGAATGTGAACCAACGCAATAAAAAGTCACACGTGGTCAAGAAGTGTCATGTCAGTGTTTCTCTGCAAAGCGCGTGCTGAGAGGATTACTATTAAATCACCACTAAGGGGCAGTATTGTAAAAGGAGCCAAGTCTGATCTAAGCTTCTGTTCTATTTGAGTGGCTGGCCATGTGACAAATCACTGCCCTTTTAATTCTGGTTTGATTATGCTTTTGCACAGTGAATTGGACAGTAAAGGACAAGTGCAGCTCTTTTCTAATTTAATTTGGAATGCAAATTTTACTTACAGCAAACATAATTCATTACTGTGATATGACATCTAATATCTTCAATTAATGGCACTTCATAGAGGACCAGTCACATACTGCTATCTTGTAAGTTAACAAAAATGTCATGGTATTTGGCAACTCACTGCATCAACAAGTGGTATCACTAAATTTAGATATGATGATATCCATGCTAGAAATTGTTTTGCAAACATGCTCGTAACCAAGGGCGGAGGTTTGGTTTCAATAAGTACTGCATATAGGTAAGTAAAAAAATAAGTAAAACTTTATTTATATAGCACCTTTTTTAACACAGGTTACAAAGTGCTTTACATCAACATCAATAAAAACAAAAAACAAAACATAGAAAATAAGGGTATAAAAATGAGGGTATATGTGTATGTATGTGCCATGCATATATATGCACTTACACACACATACATACATACAAATACACGTGTACATAGACATATATACACACATACATACATACATATATATATATATGTATATATATATATATATATATACGTACATACACATATAAACATACACACAAAACCCACCACAACCCAGAACACACCCTGAAGAATTATAAAAATGTAAAATGTAAAAAAGTGTGTTTTTAATTGTTGTTTGAAAGAGTCAACAGACTCAGCTGATCTAATGTGAGGGGGGAGATTGTTTCACAGTCTGGGTGCTAGGACGGCATAAGAATAGCTGCTTTTGGTTTTGCGGTTTGCATGCGGTATATATATCTACATAACAGGTTTTGGTTGGATGACCTAAGTGGGCGCTCAGCGGTATAAGGGTTTAGTAGCTCGGAAATGTAAGCAGGAGCCAAGCCATGTAATGCCTTAAAAGTAATTAAAAGAATCTTAAAATCAATCCTGAACTTCACTGGGAGCCAATGCAGTGTGGCTAAAATAGGAGTGATGTGGGATCTTTGGGCAGTCCCAGTTAAAAGTCTAGCTGCTGTATTTTGAATGAGCTGAAGTTGTGCCAGGGCTGCTTGACTAAGGCAAGTGAAGAGGGTATTGCAGAAGTCGAGAGGGGAAAAAATGAACACATGAATTATACGTTCTAAATCAAAAGCTGATAATAATGGTCTGATTTTTGCGATGCTTCTAAGTTGAAAAAAACACGATTGAACCAATTTCTTGACATGGTGTTCAAATTTCAATTGCGGGTCAAATATAATGCCAAGATTCCTGGAGTTTGATTTGACATAGGGGCAAGTGGACCAATACACTGGAAAATGCTTTTTGTTGCTTTTTCGGGGCCAATAATGAGAAGCTCAGTTTTATCAGAGTTAAGCTGAAGAAAATTGAAGACATCCAGTCTTTTATGGCAATTAAACAGTTGTGGAGAATGTCTAGATTGCTCAGATCATCTGGTTTTCCTGACACATATAACTGAGTGTTGTCCGCATAACAATGGTATGATAAACAACCAAAACGGCTGATTATGTGGCCTAAGGGAAGCATATACAAAGAGAAAAGAATTGGGTGTGCAATACTTATTGTGCTTTCCATAATAAAAACATTAATTTTATGTAAACCTCAGTAATGTTAATGCAGTAACCCTACTTAAAAGCATGTTTAGTTTCCTTGATAAAGACCTGATACTTAGAATAGAATATCATTTTTTTTGTACGTTTCCTACAAAGAGCTCTGAGCTTTACTGTCTTATTTTCGATTTTCAATTCTATCTTATTTTTAGGAGATTACCTTAGCTGTAAAGATTGTTTTTACCTTGTTTTCAGACAAGGTCTAAGTACTTTTTTTTTAGTTATTCCCCTCATATAGCCTCAACATCCTGCATCAATAAATGCCTTAAAAGGCAAAACATAGAGCAAAAGAAGTCCGCAAGACCCTCGCTACTGCTCCTTGAGCTCATTGCTGTGAGCGCAAGGTTATAAATGAAGGCGACTCAGATGAGCATGTGTAAACCTACTTGGCAATAAACCTGATACCCCAGGGCATCTTAGATTTGGCATTTTTGGTGGACATCCTACATCATTAGGACAAACTCAGCCTGCATCTACAGGGAGAAGACTTCGCCTGACTAGGTACAAAAATATTTACATTTGACAGAAGACGATCTGAACAATAGCACATTCTATGTGAGTCAGATGCAAGTGGACAGACAGACTGGATTAAGATTACAGCGAGTGTTTAGGTCAACTTGTGTTTGTTTTTTTCTACTCTTAGACATGCAAAATCAATCTGTCATTAGTGACTTGTGAAAGAGATGCTTTGAGTTTACACAACAGGACTAGAGCCAGACATCAACAGGATTATGAAAACAAGGATTGGTGGTATGCACACAGAGAAGGGAGGAACACAGCAATTAAGTGCTGAAATTGCATCTTGCAATTGGGTGTGTCTGCTGTGTGTGTTATGGCTCCAAATTCAGCTGTAGTGTTTCAGCTGTTTTGGGCTATTTGTGTGACTGGTTGCCAACACCTGCTTAAGAGAAACCAGCCCAAAATGCAGACGTGGCAACCTTGAAGAGGGTTTGACATGCCAATGGAATAGGGGCCTCACATTGGTACACTTCAGCTCTAGTTATATCCGGCCCTCCACTATTAACGGATGACTTCATAAAACAAGCTTGTGAGAGTGCTGCCATTATCAAAATGAAAATGCAAGCTGCCATTTCCATTTCATTTTGATATGAGCTGACATATCTCAAATTCAAAGGCTCAGTTTGCATTTTCATTTCAACTGTAACTGTATGTGTGCCAAAATGAAGATGCACGGTTCATTTTACATTCAATATCAGGATATACCTGATAGCACAGTGAAAATGGTTTGTCAGTTGGTTATTTTGTGCATTTTCAAACTTGAAAAAGAAAATGAAAGCATGTAATCTAAAGGATCTCACACTCAGGAGGTCATATGGGTAGAACAGTACAATACAGAGTGAGCTAGGTTTCTGCAATACATTGTCTTCAACAAACATCTGAGAATAAGGTCAGAACATACGCTGCAAACTAAAAGACACACACACACACACACACACACACACACCAAAAGCACTTCACTCATATGATCATAGACCACAAAAGTCTCCTTGACATTCACTTCCTGTAAGGAAACCATTTCTGGTGTGTGTGGGGGGGCTTGACCAGGTTTAATCTTAACACTTCACATGCATGTCAGTGACAGTGGCATACACGGAAATTAGAGTTTTCATTATTCTTATTCATAATTTTCCCCTTTTTGTTGCCTTAGTAACATTAAATTAAAGCTGTACTTTTGAGTTAAGGAATTTAGAACGAGACAAAACAGCAGATGCAGATACTCACTACCGGTAAGTACGTGTAGTTTCTATATTATCATACTGTATCTGGGTTTGGAAAGGATGTGATCTTCATTATGATTCTTATTAGCACTCTTATTTATCATTTTACAATCATGTGTTTGTTTAATTCTAATGGCGACACTCTTGAAAAGATATATCAGTGAGGCTTTCTTGGTTAAATAAAGTGTAACAGAAAATATTTGGGCAAAATACCAATTACCAATACCATATTTACATTCAAACTCTGTTTTCCGAGTTTACCCCATTATATACCCACTTACACATGATGTTTACAATAAAATGATCTTTGATTCAAGGTGGGATGGAGGATTTTTCTAAATATTCGGGCATCAACAGGACCTTTTTTCTGATATGTTGCATGTTCTGGATTTTCTCAGCAGCAGGTAAAATTAATTTAAGTCACCTTTAATCTGACAATGAGTATGAGCTACAGGAACAGTTTGACACCTTTGGGAAATATGTTTATTCGCTTTCACTCTGTCTGTATAGTAAATGTGAAGCTGAATATGAACTGCAAAATGACCTTTTCACACTTTGTTTTTTCTATGGATTAACAAGCGAGATATAAGTTGTTAATTAGTGTTCTTAAGAAGGGCTTGTAGGTGGATTTTGTTACCTTCAGACAGAGCCAGGCTAGCAGTTTCCCCGTTTCCAGTCTTTGTGCTAAGCTAAGCTAATCAGCTAGGCTGCTGGCTGGTACATATTTAACAGACATGATATGAAAGTGGTATTGATCTTCTGGTCTAACTCTTGTGCAAGAAAGTGAATAAACACATTTGCCAAAATGTACCCAAGCTATTGCTTTATCTGTAGGCTAATGTAGTGTAATGGTTGCAGTGATAAATCTATCATCTGTTTCTCTCACAGAAGGAAAAACCATCTCAGCGGTGGTTGGCAGCAGAGTGATCCTGCGCTGTTACAATGAGTCAACCGGCTCGCTCAGTCAGCTGACATGGAAAATCAACGGGGATAACCTGTTCACTTTCAACTCACAGATGCCTTTACACATCAGTGAAAAAGCCTGCAGCCTGAACATAAACATGTCAGAGAGCCAACTGTATGCACTGGTCATAGAGAGAGTCCAGAAGTCTCATATAGGAAACTACACCTGTGAGACCAACACGAACGCAGGATTTTTTGAACAGACGTGGGAGCTGATAATTACAGGTGTGCTCATCAATCCTAAATTATAAGATTAAACAAAACATGAGTAATCCCTGTGGTAGCAGCAAAGAAAATAGGATGTGTAAAGGAACAGAGTGAATGTGGTGTTATTAAAGATAACAGAGCCAACAATTACTATGATACTGTTGCTACATGGTACCTTCATGGGCAAGGCAAACACTATAATGTAATACAGCTGAAACTCAAATACACCCACTCATTTATCTTCTAGACACAGACACAAAATAGCTACAGAGTTATGGCTGCACTGGCATTGACTACATATCTGCATACTGTATAATAATAATGTTGGTGTAACAAACTCAACAAACACCATGGCACACAAGATTAGAACTTAGGTTATTCTTGAACAACCACAGGAAATGCAGCACCACCTCTTCTTCCTTTATGAAAAAAGACTTTGAGCTTCATTTAACTGCATACTATAGTGAGTTTCATTGTACTATTTTCCCCCCCAGAGGGTGTGGAAGAAGCTGAAAATTGGAATAAGCTCGTCATTGCTGTGGGAGCTACTGTTCCTTGTGTGTGTTGCCTGATCTTTATTATTGCTTTGACCATTCTGCGAAGGATGCACAAACAGCGTGCAGAGTAAGTTGCTTTTACATCCAGTCATTCTTTAACACATGATTCTATGCTCATTAGGATGTGTGGCTAATGGCATTATACTGCTAGAATATAAACAACGTCACTCTCTTTTACAGAAATAGCATTCATTCTCCCACTGCAGAAATGGTAAATATAATAATTCTAAGCTTGTCATTTGAGAAGTTACAACTTTTATACAGTCTATAGATACATAACAACTGGAGGTTCACAGTAAATTCAATTAACAAAGACAATTGCTATTACAAAGTGTTTTCCAAAGAGCTGCAGTGACTGTAAGCTAAGGCATTCCTTTTTTTTTTTTTTTTTCCCAACAGCAGGAGCAAACAGAAGATATTTATGAAAACTGCCTGGAAATTGATGTTAGTCGCCGCCGTGGCTATAA
The DNA here is from genome assembly GCA_002120245.1 of Maccullochella peelii. NCBI lineage: Eukaryota > Metazoa > Chordata > Actinopteri > Centrarchiformes > Percichthyidae > Maccullochella > Maccullochella peelii. The sequence goes on along the minus strand of LKNJ01003790.1, from coordinate 8,665 downwards.
TCATCCTTACCATTACAAATCCAGGGCTCACTGATATGAAGTGCAGTCCACAAGCCTAAACGGAAAGGGGACTGCAAAAAGGAAGTGAGTACTGGAAGATGGCAAACGTGTGAAACTGCTCACCGTTTCACTGGAACAACCAACTTCTCTGGAATACAAACACGTTGTAAAAGAGAACCTGTTATTTTTTCATTTCCTCTGGCTAAATTACTTTCATTACTTTACATTCAAAGTCAGTAACATTTGGAATGAAATTCAGCTATGAAATATAGCAGTAAAGAGCACACAGTTAACTAATTCAGTTCATCAGTTAGGAAAGTAAACATAAACAAAGAGAACTGTAACCAAATGAGGCTACAAAGAAAGAGAGAACCGAGGACCAGCTAAGGATCAACAGCTCAAGATATATCTGTTAGAGCTCAGATTCTTTGTGAATTTTTGTAAATAATGGTAGTAAAGCTTAAAGGGGTACAACCAGACAGTTAGTATTGCACTTCTACAAATTTAAGGGGCTCACAAGAGGCAGATGATCAAAGCAGCAGAGGCAGCAGACATCCTGACTTTTAGTTTCTAGTATGGGTCAAAACACTGGATCCACTTTCCACAATGCAACTCAACAGCATCTTTTATTAGACNCTCCCTGACTCCTAAATGCCTGTACAGTTGGCAGTAATGTGCCACTGAAGAAGAAGACTGCTAACAAGGTAACGTGGATGTAAACAATGCAGAAGTTTAAAATGAAGAATAAACGGGCTTTGCAAATATTTTATGAGTCCGGAAATGCATTCAACACATTTGTCAGGCCTCAAGGATACACACAATATGCACAATTTCCCTGACTAACAGTAAATCTGAACCTATCCTTTAAAAGAGTCTGCAGGGAATGATGTGGCACATTCAGTAGTGTGGTGATCAAAAAACACTTTTCTACAAGACTTAAAAAGTTTCCTTTGGGATTGGAAAAGTTCCTATGTCACAAGATTTACACAGAGTTAGAGCCAAGTAGAGTCATTTACAACACAAGATATTTTTATTTCAATGTGACAGGCCTTGTGACAGGCCTTGTGACAGGCAAACAACATCTGACTGTATGTTTGTTGAGTCACTAAAAAGTATGCTATAGGGCAAGACACAATCCAGAATCCCTGAAATACTGTGTGAGATACAGGGCAAAACTATGCTAGCACTGTTTAACTAACCAAAACTGGAGATTAGGATGTTATGTGTATAAATATGTATAAATAAATATGTGAGGCATGTGTAATATTTATCCAACTTTAATACAGTATTGCCCTACCAAGAAAAGAGATAATTCAAAAGCAAACAATAAAAAAGTTTCAACAAAACAAACACATCGTGTGAGAACTACTGCAGAGCTTATATTTATTGTCTAAAACATTCAATGATAAATAAAACATACCAAAAATTACAGCATAATAAAGAAAAGATGAAGATAAAGAATGAAGTGTGTTACATAAAGAGTAACTGAAACTGTAAACTAGTAAATTAGTGTACACTATAAAACACAATAGAAAATTGACTTTTACAGCGCTTTTCAACCACTGAAACGGTTCCCCAAGCACTGTAACAGTAATCTAAGCTCTAACAGTAGTCTAATTCACCCCAACACACCAATGGGGACACAGCTGCCATGCTGGCCTCCACCGGGGGCAGCTTAGGGTTCGGTGCCTTGCCCAAGGACACTTCGACATGTGGACAGGGGGAGCCGGGATCGAACCACCAACCCTGGGGTTAATGAACAACCGCACTACCCTCTGTGCCACAGCCGCCCCTGAGAAAGAAAAAAAGAGAAAAAGAAGCTGCTTCCTTGAAACAAAAACCCTTTGACTATGTCAATTTTTTGGAAAATACTTTGTGGAGCAGCCTCAGGTAACAAACTGTCTCACTGGACTTTCTGGCTGACTCTGGACACCATCGTTTCTTCAACTATACAACTGGGTAATATAGTGACTATTTACTTTTTATGTGAGATTAAAGGGTCACATATGTAGCAGTACTCCCCAGGACCTGTAAAAAGACTTTGTTGTGGAGTTACAATTTGTACTTCTACTACTATTATTTACTATTATCTATCTACTATTTGATGAGTTTTATTAGGGAAATTGGGGAAAAGGATATTGTAGTTACTACCTGCGTTAGTTTTATGGGTGTAAAAGTAACAAGTGAAACAGAGGAGTCTGTTGTGATGTTAGTTTGTTGGTTTGAGGTTTGTGTTTGCTGTCTTGCCATGTTGCCATTGATTAAAGAAGATTATTCCAGGAGAATCAGTAATCTATTTACTAACAATAATCTAGAATGGGAAGAAGAACACAAATAAAGGTTTCACGCTTACAGTTGCAGAAATACACACCTTTATACTAGTGTAACTAAGTGTAACTAAAGCTATAGATAGATCTAGAAAAGGTGGGTTGGTCGGTCCACCGCTTAGTTTTTGGATTGCCATGAACTTTTATGATCCCCATTCATGGTCCCCAGAGGATGAACCCACAGTGCCTCTAGTGATCCTCTGATTTTCCTCTAGCGCTCCCATTAGAGCAGGGGTCTCAAACTGCTGGCCCGCGGGCCATTTCCGGCCCCTTCTCCCCCTCCCTCCGGCCCGCACCTGATAACAAAAATATAATATAATCCGGCCCGCAAAATTATTTTTTTATTTAATTATTTTTTCTAGTCGTTTCATACAAATTTAAACTACCCCTTCATATACAATTGAAATAAAAACACAATTTTACTAATAATTTTTTAAAAAGTATTTCATTTGGCGCAAAATAATGCCAAAGGTCAAAGGTTCCCGCACACAGCCAGGCAGTTTTTGATAAGAAGAGAGCAGGTTTCGGGGTTTTGTTGTTTGGCTGCGAACAATAAATATGTCTCTTTCCAAACCAAAAAGGAAAGTGGATGATGAACACAGACAGTTTCAAGAAAGATGGACATTGCAGTATTTTTTTGTGGAGTTCAATGCAAATGCTACCTGCCTGATATGCAAGGAAAAAGTCGCTGTTCTAAAAGAATATAATCTCAAGCGTCATTA